>CAUYRH010118851.1:0-41026 GCA_963574655.1 Perodicticus potto
CCTCCGCCCTGAGGTGGGCAGTGTGTTCCCTCCCCCTCCGCCCTACTGTGGGCAGTGCGTTCCCTCCCCCTTTGCCCTGCAGTGGGCACAGGTTCCCTCTGCCCTGCTGTGGGCAGTGCGTTCCCTCCCCCTCCGCCCTACTGTGGGCAGTGCGTTCCCTCCGCCTCCGCCCAGCTGTGGGCATATGCTCTCATTTCATGGCCCTTTATTCTCTCAAGTTTGATTTCCTAGTGGGATATTTTATTTGTTAACAATGCTTCCCAAATATATTAATGTTCAGGTTCACAGCAAATATCCTGCTACAAGTCTTAGTCCTTTTAAAACTATTTATTTATGAAAAATATTAATGCTCCACTTTTTCTTTCAGTTAACGTTTTTTAAAAAAACTTCCAGGCTATTGCCTCCTTTTATATATTGATGTCTTGATATGCATTCTTTTACATTCTTTTCCTGTATAATGAGTTTTAGAATAATTATGTGTCTATTCGTATGTTTGGACTTTTTTTCACAGCCATTCCTGTATCTCTGAATTTCACAGGTATGGCACAATGATTAGGGTTGTACAAAATATGAACTAGGCACTCACAAGTGTAACTCCCACTCAAACCATTTGAAAATCCCAGGGAACCCTTAGCTGTCTCATACTTTTCTTCCTTGAACATCCTTCTCTCTCTTCAGGGGTCTCCTAGTTACTCTTTCATTGTTCCTCCCAGTAACAGCCAGAAAATCACAGCTGTTCACGCTAATCCCTTTAGCACCATGGGCGACCCTCATGAGAAGCTGGTGAAGATTCAACTTGACCTCTGCTCCCTGCCTCCCTGTTACGAGATGATTTAATGTTTAGTTGGAGTAGAGTTCCAGCTTTGGGGGGATTATGTTAAAAGCCATCATATGAGATAAGATAACTTGTGTTCAAAATTACCTTGGACAATCCTTCAAAGAGAGGCCTTAGTACAGATGAGCTATCCCATCTCCTACGTAGCCATTGGTTGTATCTTTCCTGATAAATGACACCGTTGTTTCAGTTGAACATGACAGGGTGGATTGGACATGCAGCACACATTCAATGTTGCTGTCCTCTATAATAATATTAATGTTTAAGCAGTGTAATTGCAATTGCAACCGATATGTTAGGGTGATCACACCATGAGAAGCATGCAGCCTAAGTTACATAATGTAAGTGAGCATTTTATTCCACAATAGTGTATGTGAACAGAGTTTTTTTTAAAAAATCATTTATAATAAATGTAAGGATTGAAGTACCTAGTTTTTGTTTCGTTTTGTTTTGCTTTTAGGAAAGGGATTTCTTTACCTGTAAGTGAGAAGATGGAATAAGTAGGTATTTTTGAGCCTGGGGCAATACAAAAACCTCTAACAACTCCAAGCCACCATCATCCCCTACATGTTCAATAATATATAAACACAAAAGAAGTAAATGTTGGTTTGGAATGGATCAAAATAGACTGTACAATAATATATAAACACAAAAGAAGTAAATGTTGGGTCGGAATGGATCAAAATAGACTTGGTTTCCTTTGCTGCTTCTTTAGTTTCCATATTATATCAGGTGACTGGTTCCCCAGTTATTTATCAAATGTAAGGAGGAGTCTGACCTCAGGATGACATGAGTTGTGAAACTTTTCATTAAGCAGCTCCTTGGGCTTCCTCAGATTGCAAACACACACAACCACAGCATCCTTAACTACCCTCTTGCTCCTACGGACCCACTAAGGCTTTGAAAATAACCATAGAGCACCTAGTCATTTTATCTTTGGGGGGTTCTAGATAGGCCCCAACAGCAGAGACACCATGAGCTTTGGGGACCTTCCCTCAAGTTCGCCAGAGCCATCACGTGGAATAATCTTGAAGCTGTTGCTTTTCTTTCTGTATCAATGATAAGTCACATTACTGATATTTCAGGGAAAAACTGAGATTCAGTAGCAGTTTAATTAGGTAGAATGTTCTGAATTTGACTCTAAATGATAGAAAATATTTTCTAAACACTTCTGTTTTACATATTTCTATGTGGAATTTTACCCCACTACCTTTTTTGGAGTAAAGGTTTGTCACCCACACCCACAAATGATTATTAGGATAAGAGCCAAGCTGTTCTGGAATCAAAAACAGCTGGAAGTATAGGCAGTGCCATGCTCGTTCTGAGGCTTCATTTTTCAGAAGCAAGCCTTTGATGGAGGGAAACAGCATCCTGAGGGAAGATTGGCACTTTAGGGAACATATAGGAAAGAGGAACTATTTTATTATGTAACCTACTCACATAACCTGGCCCATGAATAAGGCTTATAAAGCTGTCTGGACCTTGGAAGGGCCCCATTCACTCTTTTTTTATGGCTTCCTTTCACAAAGAACAAATACCACAGAGAAACCAACAAAATGCTGGGTTGGTTATTAACTTTAAAGGTCATTCTAAGTAGAGTAAAAGATTATTCAATACTAATGTGACATAGTCACCTTAATGCATTAAGAAAATGTCAAGGTCAGTCAATCAGGGTCAGGGTATGTAGGAACTCTATGTCATCTTTGTAACTTCCTGTAAGTCTAACAAATCTATAATAAATAAAAATGTCCTTAAAATAAAAGTAATCAGGAACCAACAAATAAAATGTCATTCTCTATTTTTGATGGAACAATCTAGCGTGATAACCATGGGATAGGAGAGGCAGCAATGACTACTTAAAATAGTTGTAAACATCTATAGGAATTCAATGCCAGATAGGGAAATTGGAAGAAGATAATATAAAATTTCCATTCAAGTGTGGTCTCCTTTTTTAAGATTTATAATTGTTCTTAATCCTGGAAGCCTTTAAAATTAGTCTTTGTCTATGACCATATGATTATCTATTTATTTACCTTTCTCTCATTTTATCCACTTGTGGACAAAACTAGGGAATGAATGGAATTTTTTTTTTTGAGACAAAGTTTCAATATGTTGCCCAAGGCAGAGTGCTGTAGCATCACAGCTCACAGCAACCTCAAACTCTTGGGCTTAAATGATTCTCTGGCCTCAGCCTCCCAAGTAGCTGGGACTAGAGGCACCTGCCACAATGCCCCGCTACTTTTGTTGTTGTAGTTGTAGTTGTTTAGCAGGCTTGGGCTGAGTTTGAAACTGCCAGCCCCGTCCATGTTGCCAGTGCTCTAACCACTTAGGTACGAGGGCCAAGCCCCTGTTAGCTTTCTTATCTTTCCTTTGGATCCACTTCATGCCATGGAGTTCCTTACCAGTCCCCAGAAAATTTATGTAGCTACTCATTTCTACTAACATGGGAAATATATTTGATAAAATTTCTACATTCAACACTCTGCCATTTCCAGTAGAATTTATAGTCTGCTATTATTATTCACGCAGTACATTAAAAATGCATGCACTTCTAAGTGCTCACATATTCATTTTCATAGATGCCACTGGGCTTCAGTGGTGTCTCATTAATGACTTTTGCAAGTAATTCCAGACACATTGCAGTTTTTATTTCTGACAGAAAGTGAGACTGTCACTTACATTATACTTCGGAGGTTTGAAAAAGTTGGAAATGGAATTTCATTTAAAAAATCAAAAGGGAAAAGGAATTTATTCAAATGGCAATGATTTGGCAGTTAAGACAAAAATGGAACAGAAAAGACCTATGGATTTTCCTCTCTCATTATGATGAAAGGTTGATGATTCTCATTTGACAGGTGACAACATGTGAAATACAAAAAGAATGTGATTCATTTTTCAAGTTACTCAGTGAGAGCCTGTACTGTAGGGCACCATGACAATTACGACATCAGCATCTCAGTTCGTGAGCTCATTCTGTGTGCCAGACTCTGCCCTACGCCCTGGTTTCATTATAAAAATCTTAGGATGAAAGTCCTGGGATTGTGTCTAACTCACAGAGAGGGAAACTGACACTTAAAACATAGAACTAGCCAGGGTTCAGATCCAAGTCTTTCAGTCACAGAACCTGTTCTTTTATGCAATTCCTGCCCTGGAATAATTTTTTTTAAGTGTATAAAACAATAATGATATCTAACAGGTAGGAGCTTATAGTATGAATCCGAAGAGTTTACAAATTTCATAATAAAATGTCTATAGAAAACACATAAATGCAGATGGGATATCAGTTATCAACTTATTGTTTCATACTCCAAAATTTCCCTTTAATTCCTGTTTCCTATACGGAATGGAAGGAGCTCCTTTAAGCACTTTGCATGAAGGCAAGCCTTTTCAGCGTAGGGCACTGCTGGGGAAACGTTGCAGGAAATGATTTCTTTGCAGTTTGTAGAGACTGCACCTTCAGTCATTGGTGTGGACGTGAGGACATCCTGTGATTCTCTGGCCCAGCCATTCACACAGGATGCATAGTTTCCTGGGGACTTCATAGACTCATCATGTCCTAGTGAAGACCTTCCTGTTGCCCTCTGCCCTGACATGGACAGCTGTTGCTCTGAGCCTCCCACCCACAGCAGGGCCCTGATTCTCTCTGCACGCTGGTTTGCCTGTTCACAGGCTCTGGATTATCTGTGACGGGAACATCTCTTTGTTTACCAAAGAGTAATGCCATCTGTGGCTAGAATTACCCACTGAAATTCTCTGCCATAGAGCGGGTTGTTGGTGCAGCTTCTCCCATGGGGTCTGAACCCCTGCCTTTGGGAGTGGGTCTGCCTTTCAAGTTTGTCGTTCCTTGGTTACTTTCTCTTATCTGAGGGTATTAGTTAGATCTCTCTTTACATCATATAGTCGGTGTTTTATCATAGCTTAATAATTTTTATATTAAACCTTTCCTGTCTAAATCATTCTGGGGTTTCTATCTTTTAATTGGACCCAAATTGATATAGACAGCAAGCATTTCAATGTGGGTTAACAAATAATGATTCCAAAATTCTCCATAGTCTTCACCCTTTACTCCGTGCCACTGAGGAAACATGGATGCCTTTACATTTGACTTGTTTATACTGAAATTTCACTTCTTACTAAAATAGTAGAGAAGTCAATCCCCAAAGTGTTTGGAATCAATGCTGATATAGAATCATTGAATAAAAACTAATTTTCTTACTTCCATTAATTTAAGGTCTTTACTGATGTCTTTTTCTCCCCCCTGGGCTTATACTTCTTTTGGATAATGTAAAATTAGGTTGAATATTTCTTTTTAAACAGATAACATGAAAAATTGATTAACAAGCAAAGTGGGTAATTCTAAAACTTCTATTTTCATTAAAGGAAAAATATGGGTAATGACTTATGTCAGAAGCAGAAAATTTAATTCTAGTGTGGTAGGAGTGAAATCAGGGTGACAAAATCTTAAGCTAATTCAGGGGGTCCCGATAAGTATAATGATAGATTAGTGTGATGGTTAATTTTGTCTATTAACTTGGCCAGGTTAAGAAATGGCTGGAAAACTGCTATAACATTTATGGGAGCCCAGGTAACTGGTATAACATTATATCTGTTTGTTTCCAGAATTGATGAACTAAATCAAACTTACCACTCTCCCCAACATGAGCAAGCATCATAAAATCTTTTGAGGGACTAAGTAAAACAAAAAGGTAGAAAAGGGGCCAATCTGATCTCGATGCTTGAGCTAAGACATATGCCTCCTCCTGCCCCCAGTCATTGGCACTTCTGATTCTTGGCCTCTGGGCTCAAACTGAAACTTATACCATTGTGCACCCCACCCCACATTTCAGGAATCTGGATTTGGTCTGAATTACACCACAACTTTCTTGGTTCTGCAGCTCAAAAATCATGGGATTTTTTTGGCCTCTCTAATGCTGTGACCCTTTTCCTATAGTAAATTTCTTATCCAAATCTCTTTCTGGAGAGAGAGAGAGAGAGAGAGAGAGAGAGAGAAAGAGAGAGAGAGAGAAGTGTGTATGTATGTGTGTGTGTGTGTGTATACATACACACACATATACACACATATAATTCCTATTGGTAATGCTTCTTTGGCGAACCCTACTATATTTGAATTGCTTGCAGTTTTGCCGATATTTTTACATGTACTTATTATGGATTCAATCAAAGCTGTTATATAGGCAACAGATAACAAAATATAAAATTCAAGGAAATTTACTGACTGGTTACTATAATATTGGGTCATTATATACAAATAGAGTTTGAAGCTACAGAATTGATGACATTACTTAGGGCGAGAGTTTCAATGCATAAACATAGAGACAAAAGAGGGACTTGGACTTGAGCTTTAGGAACTTTCCTGTTTAGACATCCTGCATAGGAGTAAAAACAGCAAAGAGAAAGCAGAGTCAGTACAGAGATGAGACAGAAAGAGAATCAGGATAGGGGACACCATGAGAAAGAAAATTTTCCAGAAGGAGAGACAAGTCAACAGTGCTGCTACTGCCAGGAGGACAATACCATGAGGTCAGAGAAGTATGGACCTTTTATTTGTTGACATTTCGACACAGAAATAAGATGGTTACTGAAGGGAAGTGTGATGGCGAAGGACGTTTTAGACGGAAGGTACTAGAATATGTTGTATGCAGTTGGGAACAATTCAGAAGAGAAAGGAGGAAATTGTGAGTGAGAGTAAAAAGGGCAGCCCCGACAAAGGAAATTTCTGGGGAAGCCAAGAAAAAATGCCTGTGAGGCAAAGCAGGGAAAGTGGCTATTGGAGGGGACCATTCATTCCACCACAAGGGAAGGCAGAAATTAGGGGCGCATGAAGATAGAGGAACCCAAGGAAATTACCAGTTATCGTATTACTTCTATTTCGTCAGTGAAGCAGGAGGCAAGAATTTTGGATAAGGGGAGTTTTGTGGGAAAAGATATGAAATGACTACTCTGGGAATTGTAAAGCAAAGCAGAGAAGAATGAATGTGTGTGTGTGTGTGTGTGTGTGTGTGTGTTCATTGTAACAATTTCAGTTGCCTGAGTGCTGGTACAGATTAGGTAGCTAGTTTATTTATCAGACTTAAGTTCTGCCAGACAAATAAAACAGAGAGTGAAGGGAGCGACGGAGTTAAAGGTATTTTGACAGGAGTGACTATAATAATGGCATCTAGGTGAGAGTCTGTGGAGCCCGGGTCAATGACCTGGAGACCTTGATCGAAGATGAAGAATTGATGAACTGAGAGTACCTATTAAAGTAAGCTGAAAGGATAGAAACAGTTTTCCACAAACTAATTCCTTGAAATTGAGATTTCAGGGGCAATTTTGCTGGTGACAAGACCAAAGATATGGTGATGGTGGTACATGGCTGAGCTGAGATAAAAAAAACAAGCCCTTTGGAGGTGAGGAGGTCAAGGAACTCGGAGACCAAGCAATCAGATTTATTATCCTTAACCTGTCAATTCTCCAAAAACAGAGAATGAAGACAATTAAATAGATACATGAAGGCCCAGGGTTTCAGAGAGGTTGCTCTTCCTCCTCCGTGAATGACCAGGAGTCTGTATTTCCAGGTTTGGCATGGTCACCTTCCCGAAGGTCTGGACCTCAGGACACAGTGTGTGCTTCTGTCTGAGAGGTTCAGGGAGAGATGGAGACAGAGAAAGAGAGAGGAGATTGGGCTTTGGAGTTTGATCCAAATGTTTCTAAGAGAGTAACACATTAGTCATTATTGGTGGTTAATACTAATGAAAGAAATTTGTCTAATACTTTATGAAAGAAAATTCCAATAAGAAACAGAAACCAAGTCTAAAACTTTTTTGGTTTCAATTTGTTGGATGAGATTGTTTGTGTGTTTAATGAGAAGAAGCAGGATGGCATGTTATTCTAATGTTTCCAGGTAGTTACAGGATAAAATGATGTCCCTAAAGCCAGGGCACTGGACAGTAGGAAACAGCCCTGCAAGTGCAGGGAAATGAATGTCAGCAAAGGCTCCTGATGCTCACCGTTCAGCTTGATTCTGCATCAAGGCAACACATCGGTAAGTCTCTGTTCCACCCATGCCCCACATACACTGAAAAATAACACTGGTAGTTTTCCCTTGCCTACTGATTATATTCTATCAGAGATTTTCTGGTAGGTTTAAAAAAGAACTACAAAAATTACAAATCTTTGAAAATTATTCACTTTTATTATACCATTTAATAGGGTTTTAAGGAATCAATACGTGCCACCTGAGACAGTGTGACTGGGAAACTTGGGACCTGATTCCCAGGACTGCAGTCCCTGGCTAGTTTCCATTTTCCATATCAGAAGAAAATATACCTACTTCTCACTGCAGACTTTCCTTTGAGATCAATAAAATAATAAACTGCAAATACACAGCCATTAAAGTATTGGGTTTTCCATGAAAATATATCATGTTTGCAGGCCAGGCTTCCCGTCCCTGGGTTCCAATCAGGCATATCTGAGGTGCGGGGGTTGCGAGTAATAACAAGATGATGAGCTGTTCTTGCTGTTACCCTTGCCGCTCACTCGCTCCCACTGTGAGCTAAGGGCTGTCCTGGGTTATTTTGTTGTTGTTCCAAATTTCTTTGTACTTTGCTTGCAGAAATCCACCCCCTCTTTTTCTGTAAAGGAGAAACCTTTGTGAGGGGGTGAATAACAATCAGATAGCAGGGGAGAAAATCACTCCTGTGTCACAAAGGCACTGCTATTAAACACTGTAATATAACCTCAACTCCTATTTCCAGTCTAGCTTCCAGTGATTCCAGAAATTTGTCCAGTGAAGCTCCATTTTAACATTTTGTAGCATTATTTAATGATGCTTTTGTAAATACAGTAAATTCCGATGTATTGCAATTCTGTAAACTATCATTTGAATGCAGAATCTTAATTATCTATCGCAATATTATAAAGGTTCTTTATCCCTTTCCACGTCATTTCTACATATTTTAACCAATTGCATTCCTCTGTATCAAATGTGACTCATGTAAAAAATTTCTAAAATAAGACAATTTAACAGAAGAACCAAAAATGTGTAAGGAAAAATGGTACTTTATGTTTTCCTCAGAAGACTGCATTCATACCTATTACTCTATCTAGGCCCAGGTCCTCCAGTTTTCATCTCCTTTCCTTCTTTCTTTTTTTTTTTTTTTTTCTTTCTATTTTTTACTAGAGACGGGGTCTTGTTCTTGCTCAGGCTGGTATCAAACTCCTGAGCTCAAGCAATTCACCTGCCTTGGCCTCCCAGAGTGCTATGATGACAGGCATGAGCCACTGCCCCGGCCACACTTCATCTCTTTTCTTGTTCCAGGCACACATACCTAGATGCCCATTCAAGATTGTATCTTGGCAATTATGAATTGGGCTGTAATAAACATTCTGGTGCAATTGTCTTTTTGTAAAATGATTTTTGTTCTTCTGGGTGGATACCTAGTAATGGACGCATGGGATCAAACAGAAGGTTGACTTTTAGTTCCTTGAGAATTCTCCATACTTGTTTCCATCAAGGTTGCATTAGTTTGCAATCCCACCAGCAGTGTAGAAGTGTTCCTTTATCGTCACATCCACACCAACGTCTGCAGTTTGGGGATTTTGTGATGTGGACTAATCTTACTGGAGTTAGATGATATCTCAAAGTGTTTTTGATTTGCATTTCTCTGATGACTAAAGACGATGGGCATTTTTAAAAAATTTGTAGGCCATTCACCTGTTATCTTCTGAGAAGTTTCTGTTCAAGTCTCTTTCCCATAAAGAATTGGGGTTGTTTGTTCTTATTGATTACTTTGAGTTCTCTGTAGATTCTAGTTATCAGACCTTTGTGAGAATCATAACATGCAAAAATATTCTCCATTCTGAAGGCTGTCCATTTGCTTTAGTCATAGTGCCTTTAGCTGTGCACAAGCTTTTTAGCTTGATCAAATCCCAGTAATTTATGTTTGGTGTTGCTTAAAGTGCACAATGCAAGGATATATTTCAAAATAAATAAGATTAAATTATAAATGTCTTACCACAAAAAATAAGTAAGTGAGGTGATGGTTATGTTAATCAGTTTGATTTAAGCACTCCACACTGTATAGCAAATCATCAATATGCACCCCACAAATGTATATAGTTATGATTTAATTGAAATTAAGTTTTAAAAAACTGGGAAAAACTAAACAAAACAAAACAAAACAATTGTCTCTTGACTATCTCAACGGCTCCTTAAAATTAACTTTTTCCAAATGAAACAAATAACTTTTGTCTTGCTGCAATAAAAAGGGGGGAAAAACACAACACAACAAAAAAAAAAAACCCTCCTGTTCCAGTATTCTTTTCTCAAAGAATGTTTCATTTTTAATTCAACTGAAAGGCAAGAAGCTATTTTACCTTTGACATCACCTTTACCTTACCCCTACGTCCAATCTACCACCAAGTCTTCATTCCCCTGAACCCTATATTGGCTATTTTAGTTCATTAACACTATACTTTTCAAAGTAATTATTTAAAGAGTAGATGCTATTTTATCATGACTTTCATTATCACTTTGGATAAGAGCTAATCTCTTCACCATACCAAACAGGCCCCATATGAACTTTCTTCTATAACTTTATCAGCATTGTTTTCCATAACTTGCCAATAATTCTTGGAAATATACCTTGATCTATTATAAGTGCTATGCTATCGTGCTTATTCTTATTTCAGGACCTGCCTTTCCACAGGCCATTCTGAAAATAAAATAAAAAAAAAAAATCCAGGTATCTTTTCCTTCTTTTTCTGTTCAAAGCTCATCAGAGCACCTACCACTTGGAACTCAGTATAAAAAATTATATTCTGCATAAAATAATAGTTAAGTGAAAAAAAGTGTTCTATTGTCTGCCACATTTTTATTTACCCTCTCCTGAATTCTTAGATTACTAAACACTGGCATAGTGGGCACCTACTTACTTTTGTAGCTATCAATGTAGTTCTTATTACAGTCAATGAACAATTTTTACTGAGCTTTAATTATGTTCAAATGATTTCATTAATAGCTGAGGGAATCTAACTGCTCCCAGATTTTCATAAGTAAGATTATGATTAAAAAATTAAGAAAGATAAGAGACAGGGAGAAGAGAAAGAAAGAATAATTTGATATGAGACCTAAAATTAAAAATGAGGAAATATATACAGAAGCAGCAAATGGAATAGACCAGGGGTGGGGAACCTGTGGCCTCAAGTGCAGCCTTTTGACTGAATCCAAATTTTTCAGGAAAAATTCTTTTATTTTTAGTAATACATTTTTGCTCATCTTTTTATATTTTTATTTTATTTTATTTTTAAAATTTTTATTTTTATTTTTAAAATGAACATATTCCAAATACTAGAGAATACAGTAGATTTCAATGAAATAATCCTCTGAGCTTGACCAGACTAACATGAGAGCTGCTATATTCACGATTTCCTTCTAACTTCCCCCACCTGACTGGCGCCCCTAAGTCATGAGGCTGGTTAACACACATTCACGGGCTCAAGCACACCAGTCTGTTATCAGCTTTTGACAACAGAACATTGATTATATTTCTGTTTGAAGTGGAATTTGTGAATGGTTTCACGGTTCAATGGTATTTTTTAATTCTGTCTGTTTAACAGCTCATGATGTCAAAGTAGACCAAGAGAATGCTAAAGAGATTTTTTAATGAGGATCGGGAATTGCAATATTATCTTGTTTCTGCTAAAGATAAAATTATTTGTTTGCTTCATGATCTTGCAATATCAACATTAAATAAATTCGATGTTCATCAGCATTATAACACTCTTAAGGACCACAAATGTTTTAAATTAGAGTGAAAGGCAGAAAAAGTTGTATTGTAGAAACTAAAGGCTGAAAAGTAAAAGGAAAGACAATTCTTTCAAGAAGCAATAAGACCTGGAAATAATGACACCGAAGCAACTTATGAAGTAGTTTCTATACTTGGGAAAAAGGGAAAGAATGCATTGTCCAAGTGTAGGGTGATCAGACCTCAATAACTTTTTAAAGTACAAACATCTGCCTCGTTCATGGAGAACCATAAGTAATCTGCAGCATTAATTAGTTTCAACTTAACAGAACAAATTCATGCAATGCTTCAAAAGAAAAATATGTATTATTCAATCACTTTGCATGAATGCACTGATACTACTGTCTCGGTGCAGGTTTTATCCATCATTCGGGTCATAACAGAAGATTTTATTTGCTATGAAGAGTTACTCACTTTGGGCACTCTTATGAATAGAACACAGGGACTAGGTATCTTCAATATATTTCAAGATAAATGTCATGAAGTTGGACTTAATGTGGTAAATTTAATGATTGTCTGTACAGATGGTGCACCTTCCATGACAAGAAAACTTGAAGGGTTCATTGTGCAGATAAAAAAGCTATTAACAGATACTTATGTTTTAATTTATTTTCAGTGTATCTTAAATCAGCAAAATCTGTGATAAAGCTATTATTTTAAGTGATACTTTGCAACAAATTATAAATATTGTTAACTATTTGTATAAACGCAACACAGCATCATCAGTTTTGTAACACGCGAATGTTGATCAATGGCATTCAGTGTAGATTTGCTGTATCATTCTAAAGTGTGTTGGCTACCACAGAGACAGATGTTAGCCAGAATTTTATCTCTGCAAGAACAGATAGTTAAATTTTATGAAGAATAGAATCAGCAAAGTGAATCATTGAAAGATTTCTATAGGAATGCAGCATTTCTATGTTATATCATGCCAAATCAAAACGACTTGAATATGCCTTTGCAAGGTAAAACTAAATCTAAATGTGATGTGTGGCAAATAATCCAAGCATTTTAAGAAAGTTATCAAAACATTTCTTCCAAAGGAAATTTTGGATAAACATTATGTGGAAATCATCTGAAGAATACACAGCTGTTATAGATCTATTAATTGGAGAATACAACAAAAGGTTCACTGGCTTTGAGAATCATGGCATCTCACTCAAATTTGCCTTTCAGTCTCACCAAATGGATATCACCATGGCACCAAAAGAACTACAGATGGAACTGATGGTGCTCTCAGTAGATGATTATTATTATTATTTTTTTTTTTTTTGAGACAGAGCCTCAAGTTTTCAGCCTGGATAGAGTGCTGTGGCATCACAGCTCACAGCAACCTCCAATTCCTGGGCTCAAGCGAGTCTCCTGCCTCCGCCTCCCAAGTAGCTGGGTCTATAGGCACCCGCCACAACGCCTGGCCATTTTTTTTGTTGTTGTTGCAGCCATCATTGTTGTTTGGCGGGCCCGGGCCGGATTTGAACCTGCCAGCTCAGGTGTATGTGGCTGGCGCCTTAGCCCGTTGAGCCACAGGTTGAAGTTATTGTTTGATGCTAAGAAAGATCCAATTGAAATATGGAAAAATGTGGTAGAATATCTGTGGCTTTGGCAACATTCTTTAAAAATGCTTTCTTGTATTTCAACCACTTCTTGTTGAAAATCGATATTCTCTGACTAAACCCAAATCAAGAAGACATCCTTGTGGATGGCAAATGGCTGACACTCATCTCGAAGATTGACTGACAGTGTAGACCTCCATGCTGCATCCAAATATTCAAATCTTGTAGCAAAAAGCAGACACAGCAAAGTCAGTAAAAGGTTAACTTTAAAATAAATAATTTCCATTTTTATGTTACTAAATATATAATAGCCCAATGTTTACAAAATAATGTGCATTTTTTAGTATATGTAATTGAAATTTCTTGAATATGGACTTATTTGATTATAGCTAAATTAATGGCATCCTTTCAGCATGAAACAATTCCCCACCCCTGGACTAGACATTGTGTTTAGGGCAGAAATTCTGGGTGGGTAGTATGACACTATACTCTTCAAAATGGCTAGTTGGGCTAATCTGAATGAAATCATTTCTAATAAGCATGGTACACAGATTCCATTTTCCCCTGATATTTTTAACATCTCATTCCATAGAGCTACCTATTAAGACTTATTTGTCTATATCAAAAGAAAAACACCTACGGAGATTAATACATGTTGCTGAGGGCTGTCTTTGCAAAATTACCTAATGGGTCTCTGAGGGGGTGTCATTTTAGGCCACTATCAGATGTGGTAGATATTATTACTTGGGAAATTCAGAAAAATGTAAAGATTACAGAAGAGAATGTGTGAATTTCCCTAGGTCATTTTCAGAGAAGGAAGAAATTTTCACTCTAGAAATCCTGTGATGGGGCTCAAAAGTCAATATTTTTTTTTTAAACTCATTTTATTATTATACTCATCTGTAGGCTGACATTGAACCTTGAGTGACAAGTCCTAAGTAAGCATGACATTGACACTGGGCTTGTGTTCAAAGATAACATAAAGGCCTTAGTACGATGCAAGCCCCCTAGTAGTTTGTTCCATAATGTTATTTCTTCTGTACTAACAAACATAATTTTATAAATTAGGGTTTCTGCATTCTGAAAAGATTGAAACACCACTTAAGATCTAAACCTTTGAATATGGGAATAGGGAACATCCAGCTTAGGAACTCTTCTGGGTGTGCATGACTTTATCAGTTTGCCATGGTTCTACATTTAGAAAAAAAAAAAACAGTCTGGTACAAATGTCCTTATGATAAAATGATCTTTTTTTCTACTGGATCAATGTCTAGTAATGGGTTGGCAGGATCAAATGGGAGGTCTAATTTGAGTTCTTTGAGTATTCCCCATACTTCCCTCAAAAAGTTTGTGTTAGTGTCTAGTACCGCCAGCAGGGTAAAAGTGTTCCCGCCTCTCCACATTCACACCAGTATCTGCAGCTTTGAAACTTTGTGACGTGGCCTATTCTCATTGGGGTTAGTTGGTCTCTCATGGTGGTTTTGATTTCCATTTCTCTGACGATCATGAGTGATAAGCATTTTTTAAATGTTTGAATGTTTGTTGGCCATTCCTTTGTCTTCATCAGAGAAGGTTCTGTTCATATCTCTTGACCAGTGATAGATGGTGTTTTTAATGCAGAATAATTTACTAACTATTTGTTATTAAATATGTATCTGGAAATGGGACAAATGTGTGTGCTGTTCCTGTTGTAAGAGGTTGAACTTCAGTATATGGTATAACACTCCAAGATAAGGTCAAAGTGACATTCCTGTTTCCCCGAAGACCATTTCCATTGTCAAGGAAATCATGCTTTCATATCTTTCAATAGCAGCTTGCGATTATTACTTTTGCAAACAATCTTGTCCCAAAGGATGAGAGACTACTATATGTTTGTTGAATATTCTAATGATGAATAACGAAAAATCTGCTTAAATAAAAGAAAGAAAGAAAAGATTGAAACTATTGGACTGTGAATAAGAGGAACCCCCTGGAATGCTTAGGAGAGGGAAATGGTCAAATTCAGAAAGATGAATATTTAACTTACATACCAACTTTCTTGTTTTAAAATGGATGTCCCTTTATATTTATAAATCTTGTTAAAATTTTGAAGTTCTCACTTTAAAAAATTGTCATCTCTCAGCAAACAATATTCTGAAATTTCTTCCCTTTGGAGAAAAAAATCATAGTATTATGAAAAGTAGAAAATGAAGCAATGCGATGTTTAAAGGTCCAAATTATATCCTATTCTGGAAACCATCCTGACATTATAATTTTTAAAATTTTCTCCAACATTGATTTTTCTTTAAATAAACACACAAGGGGCAGTTTATGTGTGATATGTGCTAAAAGCCAGAATATAGGGTCAAACAATCTTAGACACAGAATACAAGTCTTCTGCTAAGCCCTGAAACCCAACACATGCTCTTTTAAGTCTCTGAATCTTAGTCTCTTTATTTGTAAAAATGATAATATCTATGCCTTATATACATGTGGGATTTAAAGAGGCAATGAACATAGAGGACTTAGAATATTCCGTAGAAAATAACAATTGCTTGATAAATTGTGAGGATTGTTGATGTTTTTATTATAGTACTAATATTAATATTCAGAGAACCATATTATTATAAAAAAATCCAATATAACCTTTCTAAATAGTGCTTATAATAACAGAGCTGTCTTTGAAAAGGGGGCAGAAATATCTGTGCCACTTCAAAAAATATGTTGAAAGCATTTATTGGACTTTGGCTGACCAGAATCTATTCATTAAATTCCAGTAAGAATGATTTAAAGATCTATCCATCCCTTCCCTCAGACTCAGAATCTACAAAGTTTGAATAGTGTCCTATTGCCATTGCAGGGAGATGGCATTTAGTGACCCAAGCATAGGTGTATTAGCATATGGCATTTGTGTTAGATACAGGGCTGGTTCAGGCTGGGTGCTTGGATGAATCACAACCAATAAGACAAAATTAGGTTTTCGTTGGAACTTTTTGGAAAAAAAACTCTTACCCTTTCCCACAGAATTTGAAGCTGAAATACTGGAAGATCAGCAGGTATTGAAATGGTCTTCCATCTGTCAGGGGTTTTCTGCCTGAGATAAAGCCAACATGGAGAAGAGTGGAGCTTGAAATAAAACTGGGTTCCTCTGATCATTGGGCCACTGATCAAGTCAGGCCTTAAACATTGGTGTGTTCTTGATGTTTATGTGGTATTGGAAGGTGGGGCCTTTGAATGGTGATTATGAGCAAAGCCCTCATTAATGGGCCTAGTCCTCTTATAAAGAGGTCAAAGGCCCCACCCCTCCTTTACCCCTTTCAGCATGAGGATGTAGCAAGAAAGCATCATTTACAAAGCAGAAAGTAGGCTATTACCAGACCCTGAATCTGCTTGCACCTCAACTTTAGACTTCCCAGACTTCAAAACAGTGAGAAATTTGTGTTGTTTATAAATCACTCAGTTTATGACATTTTGTGTTATCAACCCCAAAAGACTAACACAAATGCATCATCGGGAACGGATGAAATAACCACAGGATAGAAGTGCGTTCTTTAAGCCAGGTCCCATAAGAAGGCATAACTTCTGTTAACCCCTGGAAAATGGTGACTAAAGTGCCATAACCTGGGGGACTTTCACTGACGGTGAACTGAACTTCTCTGCAATAAGGTAACAGCACAATGGAAGAATTGTTTGCTTTCTTTTCATAACTAATTAGAACACAGTTGATTAAGTAGAGAATACGTGTTTATTATACAGATTATTTTTGTTTACACAAAATGTCTTAATTATACATGCTAAACTTATGAGCTGTCATAGATACAAACCAAACTAAGTTTACAGGGCAAAAGATAATCATCTCTGTCCAAAATGTAGGGATAGTTTCTCTGTCCAACAGTCACAGATAGTTTTAGCAGATACCTATATAAAGTATCACCTTGAATAGTTGACCTAGGAGTGGCCTTGCATAATCTAAAAATTATTCTTAAGTGAAGATGCTTTTGTAAAAATACAACACCATTCAAAGAGAGAATAGGTTTTAAAAGGCAGATATTTTATTGAATTTCCTCCCTCCCCCATTCCCTCTTTCTTCCTTTCCTTTCCTTTTTTCTTTTTCCCTTTCCTTCTTTCTTTCTTTCTTTCTTTCTTTCTTTCTTTCTTTCTTTCTTTCTTTCTTTCTTTCTTTCTTTCTTTCTTTCTTTCTTTCTTACCTTCTCTCTCTCTCTCTCTCTCTCTTTCTCTCCTTCCTTCCTTCCTTCCTTCCTTCCTTCCAACAGATGAGAAATGTAGCAATTCAAATCCTGAGAGTAGAAACTAAAAGTAGAAAATGAACAAAAATAAGAAAGCTAAAGCCCTTCTGGTCCCAAACATTTTGGTTAAGGGAAATTCAGTCTGTGTTACAAACCATGCCACTATAAACATTCTAATATGTGCCTGTTGGTAAGCATGCATATGACTTTCTATTGGGTAATAACTAAGTAGAGAAATTGTTAGATCATATGGTTTGTTTAAGTAAATGCTTCCAAAGTGGTTGTACCAATCTACAGTCTAACCAGGAGTTCACGAGAATTCTGGTTGCTCCACATTCTCACCAATACTTGTGATATTCCACTTTGTAAATTGTAGGCATCCTGGTAGGTGTGTGTTAGTACCTCATGGGTTTAATTTGCATTTACTTGATGTATGTGTTTGTACTTGTTTATTTGTTCTCTGGCCATCATCTTTTCTGATGTGTCAGTTCAAAGTCCTTTGCAGAGTGACAGTATTTTTATAATGTTTAATCAGCAGATGTTATAATATGAGAGGTAAGGATTTTCATTTCCAAATGGAAGCTCAAAAAGTCCTTTAGGCCTCACAGGCCTTCAACCACCTCAACTGGCATCTAACACAGAAAAGTGTTTTTGCTTCTTGGAGCTAATAGTGGGAATTTGCATGTAATGAGGGAAAACTGAAGTTCTGATTCTAGCAAATTAGTGATTCTTTTGGAATTTCTCTTAATACTTATTCCTTTCAAGTCTTCTCTACCAATTTAAATTAATACATGTGAGAGAGAATTATAAAGTACCCTTCTTTCTCTTTGTCATCTAATGATGTAAAGTACCTATGTTTATAGAAGTTTTCTTTTTAAATTTGACTATTCATTTGAAAAATTCAAATTTTTAAGGATTTTTAACTTAATTTTTCATTCTATTCATATTTTCCCTCAGTATATTTAATTTAGCTCCTGCTGTGTTTTGGGGATATACCTGATTTGATTTATTACATGTATTACCTAATATAAAATTTCCAATAAATAGAACAGGCAGAATTTCTATTGTCCTCATTTTAACTCTGAGAAAATGAAGGCTTAGAGAAGCGTTAAGCTTAAAAATCACTAGAATTAAGTGGAGACAGAATTCAAAGACAGCTTTGGGGCATCAAGATTAATGCTTTCTAACTACTTTTTGTTATATATTATAACTTACACGCTGTGTAGATTCTGATTTATCCAACAGTAAAAACACCCATGATTTATTTGAGTGACACTAAGTCAACTTTGACCTTCTCTTTGCTGTATCTAAGTGGACTTTTTTTTTCACTTTCATCTTCCTTGATATCATAACAACAGTCAAAATTGTCGGGCACTTCCCTGTCCGTGAAACGCTACTGCCCTCTGACTTGCACTCCTTGGTCTTCTAATGACTAATTATGTCTCCTTTGTAGGCTTACTCTCCCTTTTTATACATACATAGGCTAGCTCCCCTCATTGTGGGCTTTCCTATCAGCAGGAATCTCTACATTTGTTGAGTGACACCCATTATAGTCTCATCCTATTCTCAGTACATTCTAGATATCTTCTTAGCACATCTTTTTCAAACTTCCCTAATGAGACTGCCTATGGTTATTTAGCCTCTGCATCCTTCCCTAAAGTTCTTTTCAGATTGTTTATGACTTTATTTTTTGCTAGGATGCAGAACTGTTATTTTTTAAGTGACTCATCCTGAGTGTTGGAAATTTCTAGCGGTTCTGGCATCTTAGATTTGGCTCCATATCAGCCTAAGTATGATTTTATCCACATTGATTTGATTTATGATGAGCATTTGTTTCACTCTTGTCAAGCAAAGACCTCATTTCTTTAAAGTGAAATAACATTCTGAGCCAGAAGGCAGAAGGTATGCTTGGCAAATGAAAAGATCACCATGGTTGCTTGTATCAGCAGAAATTGTTTCTTTTATACTCTGAGAATATTTTTAAAGTGGATTGTGTTATTAGAGTTGTATCATATACCAAGCAGCAGGAAAAAATGGATCAATATAAAGTAGACTAGACATAAATTATTAATTAGCAGAAGAGACAGCTCACTTGCAGGATAAAGCAATAGCTATGAATTTCATAGATAAATAAAGAATACAAAGCAGAGATGTATTCTCATAGATTTTTACATGCAACTGAACTTCATTTTGAGGCTTCAGTTGCTTCATCTTTGTTTTTATTTGTTACAGCACCTCTTCCTGAAATATTAAATTATTTGATTTTTAACTTTGTATTCAGCACAACGTGACCTGAAAATAGCCTTTGACTCACTCAAGGAAGTCTCTGTTAGGAAGTGAGAGGGAGGCAGAAGAATGGCCTGGGTCTACGGTAGCCTACTGAGAAGTAGAGAGTGAGGAACCGTCCAGGTAAAGGACACAACTGTATTAGGATGCTTCACTTTCTGAGCATGTTACTGGAGATGGTTTCCACCCCCGCTCCCAGGGAAATGAGGATGATGCAAAAGTGAGAATCTGAATCAAATCCAACTTGATATCCTAAGTCAATGTGCAGTTCCTGGAGGTGACTGCGTACAGATTTAGAATTACAGGACAGGACTCTCTTCCCTAACAACACTGGTGACTTCCACTTCACTGGTGTTCCCTCCATGTTCACTTCCACGTGTCCTGGTCCTTTGCTCAATATGGCAGCCAGATTCTTCTCCCAGCATTTGTGCACCAGGCACGACACAAGACCAGCTCTCCCGGAGTCCCGGCTTGCTTCTCCCAGTCACTCCCCATCGCAGTCCATGCCCATAGTCCCTCCACGTCATCTGCTCAGTTAAGTAACTGCCCCACATTTGTTTTCATTTTAAACAAGGTATTAGTACATTTTGCTCATTAAAACACATTGGGGTGGTTTAATAAGCCTCTATCTTTGCGATTTCTGCTAAAGTCTCAGCTATAGTGGACAACTGTAAGACCAACAGCTCTAAAGGTAGTAGACAAAACTTTTGGTGTGCAGTTTGGTTAAAAATGAAAGATTATATTTAAAAAAGAAAGATTAAAGAAATTATATAGCCAGGCTCTTCCTTTCAAAGGCAGCAGGCAAGGTACCTACTGACAAAATGAACCGCTCTCGGATGTAAGTACCTGAACACAGCCAACCCTTTCTGTTCGGAAGTGGTATCAGAGAAGCATTCGAGCCTGGTCAGGACTGGCCATGAGTTAGGGCATTGCCCTTGTTACTGCCTCACAGATACACAAAGCCACCAAAACTCACTTACTGTGGAAAGCTTCAGAATTATAAGTTAGATCTATATGAGATGTATGTATATATATATGAAAATATTGATGTATACACATATATATATGAAATAGAGGTGGAGTAATCCTGCCCTGTATAATTTAAAGTATAGTCTAACACTTCTTAAAATGGGGTTTTATTTTGTACAGTATAAATCTGTAATTCTCAGCAATGCTATTATGTTATGCAATTAACCCTTTTGATAACAATGAATTTAAAAATAGATGTGCATATTTAATATGAAATTAAGTGCTGAGTTTCTGTTTTTAAGAAAATAGATGATACATGTAATGTCTTGTACAAAAACAGGTCAACACTTTCCAACCTGTGTGGACAGCATATTATCACCAATTTTGTGAAAGCCAGAAGTCACTAATTTGTTGAGCAAGAATCAGCATCTACTTCAGAAGTCAGGAGCTCTCCTAAGAATACTGTGTTGTAAGATGCCACAATTGGAAGTGCAGCCGCAAGGGGTGACTTCTCATTTAAATTATGTGAATGATCTTCTAAATTAATTTTGCTTATTGATTAGAAATTTTGTGTGTGTGTCGGGAAAAATTGGAACAGTAACCATTAACATGTTACTTAATTAGCAGACAAATAGCTTGACAAACAGGGCAACGTTTTCTTTTCTTTTCTTTTCTTTTCTTTTTTTTTGTAGAGACAGAGTCTCACTTTATCACCCTCGGTGGAATGCCGTGGAGTCACAGCTCACAGCAACCTCCAGCTCCTGGGCTTAGGCGATTCTTTTGCCTCAGCCTCCCGAGTAACTGGGACTACAGGCGCCCGCCACAATGCCCGGCTCATTTTCATTTCTTTTTTAAAATATGGAACACTTCATGAATTGTGTATCATCCTTGTGCAGTGGCCATGCTAATCTTCTTTGTGTCATTCCAATTGTAATATATGTGCTGCAAAAGCAGCACAATGTTATTATTTCCATATTAGTCCTCATGTGCTTCATTAGTTGATGTCAATAGTGCTTCAGAATTTCTAAGTTAAATACTTCAAGTGAAATAACTGACATAATAAATGCTGTCATAAACTTAAAGTTCGATATTGATTTTTCTCAGCAGTAATATAAATACTGACTTTGTGGTGAGATAACTCTCTAGTCAAAACAATGTTCTAAGTTAAAAAAAGAAGCCCTGGGAGTAAAAGTGTACACTGTGGTGCATATATAACTCATAACTGTATTAAAGCAAAATGCAATAGTCTGCCACTAGAAATAAAGTGAAAATACTTAAAGGTAAGATGTGAAACAATAACAATTCTAAAAGAAAATGTAGGAAAAGCTCTTCTAGACCTTGGCCTTGACAAAGAATTTATGACTAATATCCCAAAGGCAACTATAGCAGCAACAAAAATAAATAATTGGGATGCAATTAAATTAAAAAGCTTTTGCCCAGTGAAGGAAATAATCAATAGAGTAAATGGAAAAATCTACAGAATGGAAGACAATGTTCACAAAGAATACAGCTGACAAAGGGCTAATATGTAGAATCTACAAAGAGCTCAAATTAGCAAGAAAAAATCAAGCTGGGCAAAAAATATGAACAGAAGTTTTTCAAAAGAGGATAAACAAATGGCCAAAAAACTTATGAAAGAATGCTCAACATTGCTAACCATCACGCAAATGCAAATTAAAACCACACGGAGATGCTGCCCCCTGTCGGAAGGGCCGGTATTTAAAGGTCACAAACTTTGATGCTGGCACAGATTCAGATAGAAAGGACTGTTTGCAGGGGTGTTCGATCTGTGGCTGCAGGCTGGTGTGGATTGTATGTGGGATGTTTTGCTTGTCAGTGATGGTAGATATCACATAAAACTATGCAGGAACAATTTTTTAGTTTTTCTCAGCTTTCTTTAGTGTCTGTGTTTTAAATGTATGGTCTAAAACAACTCTTCTGCTTCTACTTCTAATGTGACACAGAAAAGCCAAATGGTTGGATACTCCTCTGCAAGACAGCAAGTTAGTAGAATCTCCATGGAAAACAATATGGAGATTTCTCAAAGAAATGAATGCAGAACTACCATTCCGTCCTGTAATCCCACTCCGGGTCCCTACCCAAAGGAACAGAGGTAATTTTCTTAAACAATCAAAAACATCTGTATCTGAAGATTTATCACAGCTCAGTTAAGAATTGCAAAGATGTAGAACCAACTTGGTTCTATTAACTCATGGAAAGATAAAGAAAATGTGAAAAAAAATGATAGCTAGCTAGACAGACAGACACACACACACACACAAACACACAATGGAGTACTACTCAACCATAAAAGGAATGAAATAATGTCTTTTGTAGCAACTTTGATGGAAATGAAGAGTATTATTCTAAGTGAAGTATCTCAGGAATGGAAAAATAAGCACCAAAGTTCTCACTGTAAGTGGGAACTAAATGGTGGATACACATGAGCATAAAGAGATGTTAGGGGCACTGGAAACCAAAAAGGGGAGGGGGTGGGAGAAGTGTGAGGGAAAAACTTACCTACTGGGTACAATGGACAGTATTTTGGTGATAAGAACATAAAAAGCACTGACTTAACCATTACACACTTCTCCATGTAGCAGAAACATTTGTATCCCCTTAATATTTGAAATAAAGTTATAATTTTTTTTAAAAAAGTTGTTAAAATGTATAAATAATGTTAAGTACACACATAACTAACTGCAAAGCTGTTTTACAAAGACTAGGCTGAAAACAAACAAAAAAATGCATGAAAATTCTTTCTTTTTTCTTCTCTTCAATAAGAAAAGTTTAGGAATGCATGAGCTTTTAAAGTGCTACTTTCAGGGTCAGGCACCATGGCTCACACCTGTAATCCTAACACTCTGGGAGCCCACAGTCGGTAGATTGCTTGAGCTCACAGGTTCCAGACCAGCCTGAGCAAGAGTGAAACCTTGTCTCCAAAAATAGCCAGGCCTTGTGGCAGGCACCTGTAGTCCCAGCTACTCAGGAGGCTGAGGCAAGAGAATCGCTTGAGCCCAAGAGTTTGAGGTTGCTGTGAGTTATGACACTATGGCACTGTACTGAGGGTAACAAAATGAGACTCTGTCTCAAAAAATAAATAAATGATAAAATAAATAAATACATAAAATAAAGTGCTACTTTCAAAATCAACCTAAGTATACTAGAAAAATTTTAAATTTTCCTACATGAGTTAAAATAACTTTTTGTGCTTTATTCAAAATCAGCTGTAAAACTTTAATCAAAATATTAAATGAAATTTATGGGAAATAGAAATAATTTAAAAAATACTTGCAAACTAAAAGACATTCAAATTTAACCCTACTAAAGAAAAGTTAAATTGAACAAAACAGGTAATGCAACCTCAACTGATATATTAAATTTAATTTTGAAATTCTATGATTATGCTTTGAAGCACCTTGAAGTATAGGAACAAATATCTGACTGAGTTTTTATTTTTAATAGGCTAAATTTATATTCTTAATGGAATGAAATTGAGACAGTCTAAAATGTTGCAGTGGCTCAATTTGGCAAAAGCCTCAAGAGTCAACAGAAAACTTATTTGGTGAGTTTCTTTTTCTGAAATGAAGCAGAAATAGATGATATTTACATAACATTGGGAGTCTAAACATTTATGTAGCTGGGAAGAAGTTGTTGGACTTACCAGCCTTACAAGTGAATAGATGAATGTGTGAGGAAAAGAGGTTTCAAACATTGATAATTTGTTAATAACATTTGTCACTCTTTCTTCTTTCCTTCCTTCTTTCCTTTTAAAAATTATAAACATTTATTTATTTGACATACACAGAGCTATACATAATGAATGTATACAACTTGATGGCTTTGGAGAAAAATATACGTTTGTGAAATCACAACCACAGTCTATACGGCAAAGCTGTCTATTACCTCCAGAAGGTATCTCCTGCCTTCTTATTTATTATTATTATTATCACTAGTTTGTGATAAGAAAACACGTATCAGTTCTACTCTTTCAGCAAGTTTTAAAATATACCATACGAGATTTTTAAATACAAGGTAACCGTAAAGTTTGAATTTAAAATTGCACATGAACTTTATGGTCACCCTGTACAGACCTCATGCTGTGTAGATCTCTAGGACTTGTTTATCTTGCACAACAGAATTTTTTTACTTTTTGACTAACACCTCTCTGTTTTCCCTTCTCTTAGCCCCTGTCACTCACCATTCTACCCTCTGTTTACATGTTTGACCATTTAGATTTTTCACATAAGTGGTAACATGTTGTATTTGTCCTTTTTTGTCCGGCTTATTTCACTTCAAATAATGTCTGCCAATTTCATCCATGTTGTTGTAAATAGCAAGAGTTATTTCTTTTTCAAGGCTGAATAAAATTCCATTGTATTTATATGCTACATTTTCTAAATCTCTTCTATTGATAGGCACTGAGTTTTCATCCATGTCTTGGCTGTTGTGAATAATGAACATGGGAGCACAGATGTCTCCTTGAGAACCTAATTTCAATTTCTTTGAATATATACCTAGGAGTAGGATTTATGGATATATGAGAGTTGTACTTTTAGTTTTTTGAGAAACTTCCATACTGTTTCCCATAGAGTTTGCACTAATTTCCGTTCACACCACAGTATACAAGGGCTCCTTCTTCTCCATAGCCTCACTACATTTGCCAATTTTTTAATAATAGCCATCTTAACAAGTATGATGTGGCCTCATGGTGGTTTTAAATTTGCATTTCCCTGATGATTTACTGATGTTGGGCACCTTTTCATACACTTGTTGACTTGTTGTTGGGGAACACTTTTTATGCAACCCACTTTTCCGTCCCTTTTACAGATCCTCCCCATAAAGTCTGGGGCATCAAAAGCACATCACACTTTATCATCAGTGTATCAACTCACATACAAATGCAAACATATGCATACAGAGA
Organism: Perodicticus potto; assembly: GCA_963574655.1. Classification (NCBI taxonomy): domain Eukaryota; kingdom Metazoa; phylum Chordata; class Mammalia; order Primates; family Lorisidae; genus Perodicticus; species Perodicticus potto. The sequence goes on from CAUYRH010118851.1 coordinate 25,602, forward strand.
TAGTAGAAAATTTAGAATTGCAAAGAAATGGAAGAACTTGAAAATGAACAGTTAGTCCCTAAACAAGTGTCTTTTTAGTTGGAGGGACTCCAGGTCAGGTAGACTTTACAAACAAATATTACAGACAGTCAAGTGTGATTTGAGAAACTCTAAGATCTTTTCCAAACTTATCAGTTATGCCTTATGCTCTCCATATCTCATATTTCCTAATTAACCTTTCTACTTCATTAAGGAATAAACATTTTGACTGTAATGTAATTTCACGTAAGTCTTTACATTGAAAGAATCTAATGCTAAACTCTGGGACAAAGATTCTGAGAAGTCCATTTCTCAGGCTGCCGGGTGCCTGTGACCCAGGGAAGAGCACAGATAGTTAAAAATATCTCTGAGTTGCTAATAATAATTGCCACATAGACCTTGACGTAATCTTTTGAAAATCACATAGCATGCCATAGATTATTCATGGACACATCCATTTTTAAGAAAATGCTCATTATGGAATGGCGAGATACCTACCCACTTCAAGAGTTTAATTATGAAAAGAAAGTGGACTTCAACTTTCTAATATTTTTTAATTCTTTAAAAATCCTAAACCTGAAGCAGATACATGAAAATAATATTTGTATAATTTCGATGGGTTATATATTATAATTATATATTTCTAGTTTTTATAAGTTTGAAATCTTTCAACATTATTTTGATTTGTTGAACAGAAAAGTAGCAGCACAATGGATATTGGATGGGAATCAAGAAAAAAAATGTACCTTTCTTGAAAGGGTTTCTAGGTTTATTCCTAAAGACGCTTGGAGGACATCTTAAATCTAAATCATAATTTCAGATGATTGTCCCAAATATCTTTGACATGAGAAAGTGGACCCCCAACTGTAGTCCAGTCTGAAAGCCAAGGGAATTTTATGCTTCAAGCAGGATTCAAGCACAAGTCTTAAGGTGGAAATAAGAGAACAATTAATTAAACAAACAAGCGGCCGGCAGGATGCTCCTCAGTTGAGCAGCCCCTGCACATCGCTGGTAACCTCTGTTTTTGGATGTGTCTTGATCATATGCTAAATAAGGGTGGATTATACACAGAATTTCTGGGAAAGAGGCAGAGAATTCCACAAATGGGATACCTCCTCTTCTCATACCATTCAAGGTAACTTCCATGGCTTGTCATGGTGATTGTCACCTGTCATGGTGCTGGTGGGAGTTTCTCTTAGCATTCTAACACGTGGGTCACTAGGAAAGTTCTGAGACAATCTGTGTTATGGTCCATTCTTTCACTTCCAAGAAACCCAGCAGCATCTTTGTCATTCACCATGCAAGTTTCAGCATGGTGGGCTTGTCTGTGTTGCTAGAAGGGCTTCATTGGTCTCCATCCATGGGCATTTTACGTTTCTTTATTTTTGTCTATCTTGAAAGTTTTGTAATGACCCACATACATTATAAGCAGGGTATAATGAGCAAGAAGGGCAAGCAGAGGTCGATTTCATTGCCACCTTGGTTCTAACTAGTCCTACCCAGTTTCGTCACTCATCCTGTTTTTGTTAGAGACCTTGGTTGGGTCTCACGACTTCTAAATAAACAAGGCCAGTTAGTTTCCTATCTCATCTTCACCAAATTAAATAACCACTTCTTTATGAAAAGCTTGGTGGTGCTGCAGTACAACATGGATGAGTTTATTTTTATCATCATTTCAAGGATAAACATTTTGCAAATTCTTTATATACATTATGATCTATGGCCCTCATAACAACATGACAAGATAAAGAGGATGGCTGTTATAATTCCGTGTTAAAGAGTCGAATCAAGTTCCTTCTTCCCTGGTCACCCTGTGATACGTTATCACACAGCTAAACTGGGACACCGCGAGCATTAGGTTCCAGGTTCTCTAAGTTCAAGCATTTGCCATTTGTTTCTGATACATCTTTTGTCCCCTTCCCTGGATATCTTTTAACGCTGTGGGTTTTTCTTATCAAATTCTCTCTTTTTTTAAACCAAGACTATTTTAGTTATCTGTGATTATTATAATAAAATATTCCCAACTTAACAGAAAAAAAATGAAAGTCCTTCTGTGAGTCCCGACAACTCCAAATTCCTTTGATAACCTACTCTCCTACAGTCTCCTATTATGCCAAATAGATGTACAAGCATACCTGTATTTGTAGGCAAATGTCAATGCCATGCAATTTTATTGTTTTCAATAAAGGAGATAATTAAACACATAATGGATTGTGATTTAAGTTTTATGATATTGTAAATATCTTCACACTCACAAATTTAAACTTCAGAAAAAAATTCCAGATATTTGTATGTATTTTTGGTTTAGAAAGTATGGTCACATAACATCTTAGAATTGAAGACAAATATTAACAATAACATAAACATATACTGATTCAGAAACTTGTAAAAGTCAATTTGTTATTAAATTTTTCATATCTTTTTTTCTTTAAAAGGGCCAGTACATGTTATAGAAATTTATCTTAACTTTGTTTTCTACCTTTGTGTCTATCATTTCTTAAATAAGAGTCATTTCTGAAGTAATTATGTGACGATGTCAAAGTTTTCCATTTTCAGTTATTCATGCTCTATCTCATCCTATGATGCCTACAGACACTTCCATCTCCATCCTTTTATAAGCTGCCCAATTTCCTCTACTTTCTCTAACTGAGGTGGCTTTAATATAGCTCTTGATATTTTGTGGCTCAGTCGGTAAGGCACCGGCCCCATATACCGAGGGTGGTGGGTTCAAATCCTGCCCCTGGCCAAACTGCAACAACAAAAACAACAAAAATAGCCGGGCATTGTGGCAGGTGCCTGTAGTCCCAGCTACTCGGGAGGCTGAGGCAAGAGAATGGGCTAAGCCCAAAAGCTGGAGGTTGCTGTGAGCTGTGTGACACCAGGCACTCTACCAAGGGCAACAAAGTGAGACTCTGTCTCTGCAAAAAAAAAGAGAGAGAGAAGTAATGGGGAAACATTCCAGGAGGAAAAAGACAGAGGCTGAAACAAGACAGATTAACTTTCAGGTGCTAATCTGTTCTAAAAATACAGGAGTAAAAGGACTAATTCATCTAACAAGTCTGGTTGAGGCAAAGCATTTAAAGACCATGAATAACATTGTGATGACACCCAAAAGGAATGCCAGAGTTGGGTATTGGTTTTATTAGTGATCTATACTTATCACTGCTTTTTCCTGCAGCAAATATCATTAGAACTTGTTTTCAACAAAGCTGTTTCCTTATATGATTACATAACCTGTAGAAATAATGATTGACTGGCTTAGCAAATAAGAACTGTTTCTAATTTTAAGATAGCAAATGCTATTTCCAGCCTTACTGTGATAGGCATTTTCTAATCAAAAATTAGTTTGAGTCAACTCTTTGTCAATTCAGATTCAATTGTACAAAATGTTACACACCAACAAAACAAAATGAAACATAATTACCTTCTATTCATCTGTATCCTTTCCATCTCTTTATTCTTTGGGCCACTTAGACTGCCATTGTATTAATTTCTGTTTTTATTTTGTGACATGTGTTTATTACATGCACACACACAAAAATGATGTGGAAAGAACAACAATATAGTCTCTTGGAGATATTAAACATTTCATATATTTTTTAACTATTTTTTCCATATAGTTGGTCTATATGCATACACAAATACATACAGGCACACACAAATACAGTTTTGCATGTGTGTTTTTCATATATTATTCTCAAGAATTCAGTCTCTCTAAATGGAAAAATCTTCCAAAGGTAAAAAGAACATAATTTCTTAAATACTAGAAGGCTACTGTTTTGTTTAATTTGTGATTGCAGTCTTTACTGTGAGTTAAGCTTGACTTCAGAGTTACAGTCTAAGTTCCTACATAGGAAGGATTTTATCATACATTTAAAAAAAAAATCTTCACAGTACCTGTCACCAGTGCTGAAAACAGTAGGAATTAAAACCTGTTTGCTTTGACGTGCTTCAGTGTTCTTTATTTTCAGAGGAGACCAAGTGCTTCTTGTCTCCCTGCTTAAAATCTGAAATTCCAATGGGGGACAGAAAAAGCTTGTATCGTAACGTTGGCCTCTATTTCCTACTGTGCCCTGAAAACTTTTTATTTTTTTCACTTTTAAGAAGTGATTTGAATGAAGACGAATGGGGTTCTTTTGACACTTACATTCTATTATTACATAGTATAATGATCTTATGGACGGTATTTGGAATTAAAATTCATAGGTAGGTGATCAAGGCTCAGTGACATCCCTGAGTATGGACAAACAAGGAAGAGGCTTGGTGTAGAGAAAAGAATTAGACTGACCGTGGAGAGAGGAGTAAGGTGAAAAGGACTGTACAGCCTGTTCCTTCCTTCCACAGCTGTTGGAGAACTTGATGTAGGCACTGTGCCTGGTGCTTGGGAAACGTTAAGCTTAGCAGTTACAGTTCACGCCTTCTGTGAGCTTCAGGTCACAGGGAAACAGGTATTAAAAATTGAGATAAAATAAATAAACACACCCATATAGCAAATGCACAACTACTTGAAATTCTTCTGAGGATCAGGAAAGCAAATACACTTGGAATGAGGAAGGATACCAGGAGGAAATACTTTGGCGGGGGAGCAGTTGGAAAAGGGAAAGGTGTTTTGAAGGGCTCCTTATCAGTGGAGGCAGCTCTCAGAGACAAGCACAATGTGTGGATCCCCTGATATGTCTCCTGACTCTGGTTCAATTCCTTTACAGGGTATGGGTGTACTCTCTGCCACCACGTTCTGAGAGATGTTTCTGTGTCCTGCTAATTAACACACCCTTTAGTCTAAACTAGAAGAAAGTGTTCTGTTACTTGTGAGATCAGAAGTTGGGCTGGTGCTGAGGTGAGTCTGTATGTGATAAGAATATAAACATGCTTTGTTTGGGGCCTGATCTTCTGGACGTTGATACTCTAACAGTCAGCGTATTGATGTGTTTAAAATATACTGAATATGCCTACATTTCTGAACGGCCTTTATCAAAAGTATGGGCTTTGTAATCGGTCACAAACATGCAGAATTCTGAGAGACACAAAACACCTAAGGAAACTGTGTCAATTTAAAGACAAGAAAACAGAAAAGGAAAAAGGAGATCCAGGGTAAGGCAAGACTGTAGAACTAATTTACAGTATAACCTGGAAGAAATATAGAAGTACGATTGCCATGTTAGCACTTTCTTCAAAAGTACTAAGCCAGTCATTTTCTAAAAACTAGTAGGCCTCCCTAACAACCCCTGATGACTCCTTGATCACATCCCAACATTTTAGAAACAGGGACAAGTCATGAGCAAATAAACACCTACTACAACACAGACTATTGTGGTAAAATGAAAATGCTGCAATAAGAGCTGAGCTGATTCCTCACAACAATGCTGGGATTGAATAATGTTATCTTGATTTCACTTTTCCCCTTAGAGATTAGCAAAACTTGAATCAGATCATTAGGACTGGGAGTGCCAGTGATTATTAGGACCAACTTTATAATTGGGCTAAGCAGCAGTGTACTCATGGGCACCACTTTGTACCTAAAATACATCATGGTTGCCCCCAGGGACAAATGATGTCATCAGATTGATGACATCATTCTTTGGCAGTAGAAGCTGAAGGACATTGAGATTACTGCAGCCGTGGCCAGTGCCAAGACCTGGAGCAACTACTTCCCAATCTCTCTCAAATTCTTTTGAAATTACAACATCAGAGAACTTCAAGCTCATATGAAATGGTTACATGTTGAGTTTATAGAATATGAAGATTTAATAATTCATCATTACTGCAAAAAGATATGCCCAATACCCCAATTTGAAAATATTTAGTAGAATTTATTAAAGTAAGATCTAACAGCATGCACACTGTTTGAAAAAATAAAGCATATTCAAACCAGAAGATTAATTTGAACATAATGTTGCTTATAGTACATAAAAATTCTCACTGAAAAAAATGTATTTGAATATCTAAAGGCTTACTTGACTGGCAGATAAGTTTCTCAATAAATAAGTTTCCATAGGAGCCTGAGCAAATACTTAATTCAGGGCAATTGAGGCCAAAAGCTAATAAAGGAAGAACAAGGACTTGTTTTCTCAGGGCATAAAACCACTTCTCTTCTCAGCTCAGTGTGGATTAAACACTCACTTTAGAATATTTAAACTTTGATCCTAGATCAGTCCTCTGTAAATTGAAGACTTCACTACCTAGTCCCAGAGCTTCGTATGTGATGATAATTGAATACACTCTTCCTATTGCTTACTTGACCCTATGTGGTCACTACCAAGCTTAATAACTGTTAAGAAATAATATACATAACATAAATAATTAAGAAATAATATACACAAACATAAATCTTCAGGTAGAAAAATTAAATCTAATATCCTTTATACAGTCCATCTTTAGGCTTCTTAAGCAGAATACAGGTAAATATTTTTAAGATTTTCATCCATTTGCAAAATGGTCATTTAAGTTTCATTTCCACATAATTAAAATATTCTAAGATTAAAAATAATACTTATTTAATGTATATGATTTAAGTATTCTGAAACCATTGACCCCTTTCCTTGTTTTTTTCCTGACAATGTGAAAATACTTTGTTTTCCATTAGCTGTTCTAAGAATTCTGAATCATAATAAATGAAATAGCAGAATTATTGGTGTTAAAATTTCTTCTTGAATAGCATCAGTTAAATAAAGACCACACACACACACCATACGTATACCTTCCAATAGACATCTTATTACACTATTTCTGAGTTCTTACTATACTTGGAAATTAAATTAATTGAAAGTATTCAAATACTTGTAGTCCATTCATTTTAAAACCCAAACCTATTTTTAAGTTATTGTAAACCAACACATATGTATTTAGGTGTCATTTCCTTAGACTTAAAAGAATTCTTTGCTTTTAGAAGTAATAACTGTATTTCTATCTACCTTTGTGCACAAAGGGTTCATTTTACACACACACATACATGTATACATATCCACACACATATGGAGGTGTATCCACATATGAATACATAAATGTATATGACTAGAAATCAAAGTATATATTTTTGTTCCTATTATCTTTCTCTCTCTAGTACTTAAAACCTAAATAGTTTAAACTTTTTGGCTTGTGATATGTGGTGCTTGGATTATCACAGAAGAGAAGGCTCCTATGAAAAGAATATCAAGAACCGTTCATTTCAACACACGAAAGATTTGATAGGCAATTCTCAGGCCAAAGGGGAGTGATTGTCAGCTGATTTTCTCTTTTTATCTAATTTCTATTGGGAAAAAAATGTTCTTTTTAGAGGCAAGTCCTCCTATTCAGTTATAAAATATGGTGGATAAATGGGATGATGGAAAAAGAATCAGAGTGGAGAGTTAAGATGAATTTAGTGAAAACTGCTTACAAGAAGAAAAAACTTGGGAAGATTTTCTTGGAACTAGGTTGACTTGACCTAAGTGATGGGAAATCAGGCAGCCAACACAACAGGAAATCACTGCTTTTCAAAGAATCTTTTCTTTTAAACTCCTTTAGATTTCAAGAAGGAAACATCTATAGGTATAAGGTTCATGGTTGTCATTGAAATTTATTCTATATAATAATAATTAAAAAAACCCTGAATATTTTTCTCTAAACTGGATTTCTCTTCCTTGACCAGAAGCAGATAAAAGGTGAAAATATAAGAAGTTATTTTGGTATTCTCCCATAAGACTAAGTAAAATTAGATAGAACAGTAAGAGGAAGTCTAACAAGAAAAACAAAAGTTTTACCTTATTCAGGAAAGATATCCTACTCTAGTCAGGTAAGTATACTGTAGAGAAAATCACGGGCATATAGTCAATTACTTTCTTATTTTTTCCAATTACAAAGATTAATGTTTATATTTAGGTATCATTTTGAGTGAATAATCACTTTGCTTCCAAGATGGAACATCACCATCTGTACAGGAAGAACATGGAAAGCCGAGGTGGGTGTGCTTCTTTACTGGCTGCAAAGGACTGTCAGTGCAGTCCGTGAGTCCTGCCTTGATGTGGGTCTGGCCTTTTAGTGTCTGCTGGTCAAACCATGGGTGTATAAACCAGCAAGTTTTGCTTTAGTTGTATCCATCAACGGTGTTGAGACTGCAAAAGTTTATGGTAAAATATAGGAAGCAATTTTTCAGGATTAGATGGTGGAAATGTTTTGTAATTCCATTCCAGACAGTGCATGCCCCAGGTACTAGAGTTTTATAGGAACTTTTGTAACAGTAATATGGAGTTCTCGGTGTCTGCAACACATCTGTAAATTTTTCTTGTCTAGAAGTAACAACTATTGAGTAAGCTTGTCTCAAAAGACATCCATTTAGAGAACCAAGATTAGTCAAATGAGAAAAAGGATTAAACAAAGAAAAATTAGACATTATGTTTATTGAAAAAAAAATCTATCTCATCAATTTTTTATCAGTTTTCATTACATTTTTAGTAAGAGAAGGATTTGCAAATATTTTCATTTTAACTTTTCTGAATTGGCAAAAAAAAAGATAAAAAAATGTTTAACTGGCCTATTATTTTTTATAGATCTTCATTACAAAGAAAAAACATTGTTTAGAGGCTTGAAGTAAAAGACATGATTTCTGAAATCATTAAGGTCAGAGGAAGTATTTTGAAGAAATGACATTAATCATCAAGTTAGGAAAAGAGGGGAGACATATTAACCAGAGTTGTGATATTTAAATAGCAGCCTTCCCTTCCTACTGCATTTTTAATTTCCCAAGAAACCCAGGTTCTTAACTTCCTTCCAAACATAATTCTCCCAAATAACACATAAAATAATGTGGATGAGCTTGGTACCGTCTTGCTGTTTATTATGGACATATCTAGCTCCACACTGTCCCTGGATGGGTGCTTACAGTCTCTGTGCTGATCCCACATCTAAGTCCCTAACTTCACATCATGTCATCGTTTTGGAGAGCTGGGGTTACAGCTCTCTTGGCTTCAGAGGAAGCCACTTCATAGAGGACAAATTATTTTTAGGAACATGGCTCAGTTTATTTCCCATCTCTTGTACTTATCTCTTTCCACACCAGTAATTACCTCCTCCAAGATGTAGGACAGGTTTTTTGTTTGTTTGTTTTTGCTTTTTATAAAAGAAACCTTCAAAACGCACCAATTCTCCTTCCATCTTTTTCTGGAGAATTGGGGCCCTTACTGCACATCTACTTTTCTAATGAAGACACATTCTCAGTTCATTTGTGTCCCTGGATGGAGTCCAGCATGTCTGTCTCCTTTACTGATTTACACAAGGATAATCCTATGGAAAGTGACAAATCAAAAACAGTTTTAATATTTTACTTCACTTCTACTTTATTTTATTATTATTTGTTTTTGAGACAGAGTCTCATTATGTTGCCCCTGGTGGAGCGCTATGGCTTCACAGCTCATGTCAACCTCCAACTCTTGGGCTTAAGTGCTTCTCTTGTCTCAGCCTCCCAGGTAGCTGGGACGACAGGCGCCCTCCACAACAACCAGCTGTTGTTGTTGTTGTTGTTAAAGTTGTCATTGTTGTTTAGCTGACCAGGGCTGGGTTCGAACCCACCAACGTTGGTGTATATGGCTGGCACCCTAACCACTGTGCTACAGGCGCTTCCTATTTTAATATTCAAGAAGTGATTAAAGATACTACTTTTTAAATAAGAAAAGTTCAACAAGTTTTAAAATATTGTTAGGAAATGTAGAAATAACTATCTCCGTGATATAAGTACTTCAAGTTAGGATGTTGCTAAGGAATATATTCTTGGAAAATAAAGGAGTTTCAATATTGAAAAAATTGTGGGTTCAGGGGAGCCTGTAGCTCAAGCAGCTACGCCACCAGCCACATACCCCAGGGCTGGTGGGTTCCAACCCGGCCTGGGCCTGCCAAACAATGACAATTACAACCAGAAAATACCGGGCATTGTGGTGGGCACCTGTAGTTCTAGCTACTCAGGAGGCTGAGGCAAGAAAATCGCTTAAGCCTAGGAGTTTAAGGTTGATGTGAGCTGTAACGCCACAGCACTCTATCCAGGGCGGTAGCTTGAGGCTCTGTCTCAAAAAACAAAACAAAAAAAAAAAGAAGAAGAAGAAAAAATTGTGGGTTCAATTCAATCTAATATAGTTTGAATCAATCTAGAAGTGTTTCTTAATTTTGAAAGAAATTATCTGTGGCATAATTTGGAGATAATTAATCTTTAATATTATTTCTTCACCATCTTTTCTTCAGAGACCTTTTCACTCTCCTTCATTCCTAGGTCATGCCATTTGATACATCTAGAGGCTAACCCTGTGTTTTATCCTCCATTTATATTCTCTTTTCTCTGTCTCCAATCTTATTTGTTCAAAACCATTTCTAATGTTGGCACCCATAGCTCACTTGGCAGGGTGCTGGCTACATACACCCAGGCTCCGTAGTTTGAATCTGGCCTGGGCCAGCTAAAACAACAATGACAACTTTAACAACGACAACAACAACAACAACAAAAAAAACAACAGCCAGGCCTCGTGGCAGGCGCCTGTAGTCCCTGCTACTTTGGAGGCTGAGGCAAGAGAATCACTTAAGTCCAGGAGTTGGAGGTTGCTGTGAACTATGACACCACAACACTTTACCCAGAGCAACATAGTGAGACTGTTTTAAAAAAAAACAAAACAAAACTGTTTCTAATGAAGTTTTCAAAAGGGTAAATTTTAGCATCACTTGTTGTGCAGTCCATAGACAACACTAGAGTCCCTGAAATTATAAATTTCAAGTGATTGTTGATTGCCCCATAAGGCTTTCTGCTTATTTCATTTTGAGATAGCTTTCCCTCTCATCCCAGCTGGCTCAGAGACTCTGACTAATATGCCAAGTTTCCCTACTACCAAAAGCCTGTGCTCTTCCAGTTTATATGGAACAAGAGATCTGAATCACCTGAACCCGGATCAAGGTTACGCACAAACCCAGGACTCAGGGACACCAGTTCTCAAGTCACCTTCCTCAGTTTTACAGGCCTCTTTTTTGTTACCAATAGACATAGAGACTCTACAGACTGTTAGATGTATGATTTCTCCTCTTTTTGCAAAGTATCTATGACTTGAATTTTTTCTTTATTATATAAGTTAAATTAGAATAAAGATTTTGGCCAATTTGTTTGAAAGTAGAGTCCTAATATGGTAGAAACTATACCATGCAAAAATTTCTGAAATTCTATGTTTAGCCATAGATCTGCTAGGTGATAAATTAATAATCTTCAATAAATTAGCTTTCCAAGACTCAGCTTCCAAATCTGTAAACTGTTTTATATAGATAAGTTATTATCTTTGTTATCTCTTTTTACCATCTACTTTCAAATGTAAACTGATTTCAAACATAATGGATTCTTGAGTCCTGAATCTATGTTCTAGCATAGACTTGAGATCTGAGGCCTAATCTTAGCTGAAGGAAATGTAATTCCTTTCTTCAAAGTATAATATTTATTTTAATTCAGTTTACAGCTTTACTATCTCTGGTAGAGTTTTGATGTCCAGCTTGGCTTACAGACCCACTACCAACAATGTGTAGGCAATCTGTCTGTAAGTTAAACAATGCTGTAAGTTTATAAGCAATACTTTTTTACTTATAAAAGTATTTTATTCATGTGCAAAGAAAATTAATGACCTACATAAAATTTCTTTGCAGAATAAATGGAACAATTTTCCCATAGCACATCTGTGTCTGATGAATAAAAATAATCTCTGCTGAAAGTGGATGAACAAATGGTTTATAACAACAAAAGAGAAGAAATTTGGATCAAAACATTGAAGTGCTTTTTATGCATGCATGCAAATAAAGATTGACTTTTATATAACTATGATATTAAATATTCTTAAGTATCACTGGCATTAACAAAGTCAAGAGGTAAAAATTGATATTGTTGCTCCAAAGTTATATTAAGAACCACCTTAAAAGTGAAAAGAGCCATTATAAGCTGATGAGTAATATCATAAATGCATTTTGTACAACATGTGAAATTATTTTAAAAATTCACTTTAATTTTATTGGGTAAAGGAAGCCATAATTTGGAAGTTTATGGGTACATTGAATTATTGCTGCTTTCACAGCAGTCCCTGTCCTTTCTGTATGAAAATAACTAATGTCATAATCTTCGTGTACACAAATGTATGCCAAAATGTTAGAAAATAGTTCAAAAAGAGTTATTTTTGACAAACTGGCATTGTTGAGTAAGTATTTGCAGTATTATCTTCATAATTTCTGCAGCATTTTGCCCATCCTGGAATAAAACTTTGTGGCATGTTTTACAAATGCAAGAGGACTTTGAGTACTGACTTCGTGTAAAGAAATATCCTCAAGGGTTCATCTGGGATTGACTTCAGAAATGTATATGCCAGACCAAACACGAATCTGAAAATTTAAATATCATTTTGTATTTTAAATTTTGTATCATTCATCCCAGATGAAGAATGTCAAAAAAACATCAAGCAATGTCATTGCCAGTGAACTGGCATGCAAGATGACACTACTAAAACCACTGGAACATTCAAATACTTCTGTATTTTGTAGCTGTATCTTACAAATAACAACAAAAAACTTTGTTTATTGTCATTTAACATTAGTAGTTAACTCAAACAATGTATAAACAAACAATATATAAACTAAATATAATGTACTATTTCAGGTAGCTCTGAATCTAGTATATTAATATACAATTCTGCATCATTGATGTATTTCCAAATATTGGCATATATATTGGCTCATTTAAGCCCTGGAGCTTTCTCTACAAAGTGTATATAATTTTCTTAAGTTTTTTACTTACCCCAAATTAGTTTTAATCTTTGGTTTTATTTCATAGTTTTTCTGCCAGTAGCTTCATTTTATCATTTCTTTCATTTTTCTTACTATGACTTTTCTTTTTATTCTTATATTCTCATGTGAAGCTCTAACTGGTCACAATAGAGAACAGTAATCAACAAAAAAATAACTAACAATCCCATCTATCAATGGGCAAGAGACACGAACAGAAACTTCTCTGAGGAAGACAGAAGAATGGGTAAGAAACATATGAAAGAAATGCTCATTGCCTCTAATCAGAGAAATGAAAATCAAAACCACCCTGAGATATCACCTAACCCAAGTAAGACTAAGTTACCTTACAAAATTACAAAGTTGCACATACTGGTGAGGATGGGAAGTGAAGGAAACACTTTTATACTGTTGGTGGGACTGCAAACTAATTCAGCCTATTTGGAATTAACTGTGGCTAATCCTAAAAAAACTCAAATTAGATCTCCCATTTGGCCCCATAATCCCACTGCTAGTCATCTACCCAGAAGACAAAAAAATCATTTTATCATATGGACATATACACTAGATTATTTATTGCAGCTCAAATTACAATTGCCAAGACATGGAAACAACCTAAATGCCCATCAATTCAGGAATGGATGAACAAACTTTAATATATGCATACCATGGAATACTATTCAGCCATGAAAAAGATGGTAACTTCACATCTTTTATATTAAGCTGAATGAAGCTGAAACACATTCTTCTCAGTAAAGTATCACAAGTATGGAAAAACAAATATCCAATTTACTCAATATTAAAATGAAACCAGTAGATGATCTACTTAATGCCCATATAAGAGTAAAACTCATTTTAATTCAAGTGGGGGGAAGGGGGAAAGAGGGAGCAAGGAGAGGGGGGGAGGAGAGCGGTGGGGAGGGTAGAAGTGCGCCCATTGAATGCGCACAATATAGGGGCGTATGGCACACCTTCTGGGTGAAGGACATAGCTACAAGAGTCTACCTAATAAATTCAAATATTGTGATTTGGTTGTTAGTATCCTCACATTAACCTGAAATTAAAAAAAGAAAAAAAAAGAACAGTAAATAAAAATTTATGTTGGCTTAATCTCAAAGTTGGCTTTAATACCTGCTAGAGAATTTTAGAATTCTATGCTTGTGAAAATAATAATAGATATTTAAAAGGTCAAAATACATCATCAAAAGGAGGAGAGATATATAGGAAAGAAGGAGGATGTATTACGTGTTTCCCTGTTTTTCCCTATTCTCACTTTCAAATCTTTTTCTACATTTCTTGAAAGTCTCACTACGTTCTTTTTTGTAACTGATGTATTGAAAGCATTTATTTTAAAACAAAATGTATCTTCATATCCATTTATTTAACATACTTTATTTCTCCGGTCCAGCACACTCAACAAGGAAAGGTTCCATAACAAAGAGGAAAATTTATGAGAATCCTGATGGGCCCTTCAATAAAGAATATGGCTGAGTTGAAGGAGGAAAAAAGTGTAGTTTGAGGGCTCTAAAGAATCTGATGTCGTGGTTAGAAAAGAAATAGAGGAGAAACACTCAGGCACAGAGAGACACCTGCAACACTTTCATTTCTTTCTCTACTTGCCCTACATTCTGTTCTGCCTGCTGGAGGAGTGGAGAGCTCCTTATATACTTGGGGAGGCAAAAAGAGGCCATTTGTTACTCCTCCAGGCATGAAGGATGCTTCTGTATTTGGTGCAGATGGGAACACATAAGTGATCACACTGCTTCTTTGATAATTTATAGTGATCTTTCACCAGCTTATGCTAAGAATTAAACCCTGTAAAGTTACAATATAATATCAGAAACTTTGTTTTTTCCCCAGACTATATTAAATTTAAGTGCTTCTCTTCAGCAGAAAACACCATTAAGCAAATACAAAATTAACTCCTATAATAGGAGAAGATATACCCAGTACATATTTCTGGGAGGGCACTTAGTCTATTCAAAATTACTTGAAACTGCCCATTGCTGTTAATATACAATATAAATAAGAAGTAAATATTTGTTGTTAAAAGGCACTTAAATTATAAAGTTGTGAGTAAAACCATATAGTTTCCAGGAGATGTTATAGGTTATAATTATATCCAGGAAGAGTCTGAACTGAAAATTAACTCTGTCCCTCATTCCAGGACTTCCTTTTATGTCAGTGATGGAGAGGATAACTCAGCCCAGAATTCTAAAATGAAAAGATGTACTTCTTCAGGACAATCTTCTCACATCTTGACTTAACTTCCATAGCCTAGATCACAGGATACCCCTCTGAAGAGAGATGAACATTAGTTGTGCTCTGAAAAAATTGTGATCAAAAAGTGAAGCAGATCACCTAGAACTGGATGTCTCTATTTCTTCTGAGTCACTTCAATAACTGGAATATTTTACAAAAAGTTATTATTTATTCATTTCAAAAACATTTTTTTTTTTTTGAGACAGACTCTCACTATGTTGCCCTTGGTAGAGTGCCATGGTGTCACAGCTCACAGCAACTTCAAACTCTTGGGCTTAATGATTCTCTTGCCTCAGCCTCCCAAGTAGCTGGAACTACAGGTACCCACCACAATGCCTGGCTATTTTTTGTTGCAGTTGTCATTGTGTTTAGCTGGCCCTGGCTGG
>CAUYRH010118853.1:0-34099 GCA_963574655.1 Perodicticus potto
TGATTAAGAAAATGCTATGAGGGCTATCTCTCACAGTACGATCAAAATGTTTCTGATTGTATATGAAGCACATTCTGCCCTATGATTGCACCAATGTACACAATTATGATTTAATAAAATTATTAAAAAAAAAAGAAATTGGTTCTGTGTACCTTATGTTTCTAATAGTTGTAAAAGTATAGAAACAAAATAATTTTGCAAAATGAATAAAAAATAATAGATAAGAAAAACAAACAAACAAACAAAAAAAAAACCAATGGGAAATTGCCTGGGACGAGGTGAATGCTTCTTCCCGGAGGGAATATGACCTCTTGTCAAAACCCCCAAATCACGCCAGACATTTCAAGGGCAGATGCCATAATTTCATTACTAATTGAAACCAGACTGACTAATTGAAATTAGGGGCTGATGGCAGTGAAGGGAGGCCTCTTCAGAGCCTACCCATGTCCTCACCAACCTGGAAAAGTGTGGAAAGGTTTTAAAAAAAAAAACTTCTCAAGACTAAAATTACTGAGTTCTTTGAAGCTATGACCTTAGATTTATGGATAAAACAGAAACCTAGTAATCAACACTCCCTCCTCAGCTCACCCCGAGGACTGAAATTTCTGCAGCTATTTGTTAGACAGAACAGTTGCCATTGTAAAAATCAAAGTGAGCACCCTGATGTGTCAGGTCCAAGTTAGTGCCTGATAGACAGAAACAGTGAACACTACTGCATGGGGTTTTATTTTTTCCTTATCTAAAGCTAGGCCACTGGAAATGAGACCTGGCTCAATGCAAAACGTGCCCCAGTCAAGAGAGAGGAGGCTTTAATGTATTGTATTTTAAACACAGCAATTTTACAGCACAATCTTTGGCTCTTTCAACTACAGAAACCCTCCCAGATACCTCCTTCTCCCCAAACATGGCAGTCAACAGGTATTTGTGAAAAGAATGAAGGATTCAGATTTGAGGATGCATTTCAGGGCAAGAAACACAAGTACCTGACAACAGGTGAAATATTTAGGTTGGCTACGTGACAGCTGACCTGCGAATGCTAACAGCTCTGTAACACCGTTTGGGAGCATTCTCCCACATTCACTTGGCTCAGCATTTGCCAAGGGCCAGGTGCTATGCTGGCAGGGGAGGGCTGAGGAGTGAGGCTCTCTCTTCCTTTGAAGGAGTTTGCTTTGCAGTAGAGATGACAATTTTTTTCAAGAGTCATTGTTGCTTTTATAGCAAAAGTAGGTAGATTTGGTGTAGAGGGAAGGGGGCAATTATATACACCACTGCAGGTCTTAGGTGTGTTGGGGGAAACATGAAATTTATATGAATGCCTATATTTATTGAGTGCTCAAGAATGGGCGGGAACTTTTCTGACCACCGGGCAGGTAGAAAGTCATTCAATCTTTACAAGAACCCCATGAAGTAGGTTGCTATGGACTGAACATTTGAACACCTCCCAAATTCATATTTTGAAGCCCTAATCCCCAAGTGTGGCTATACTTGGAGATGGGGCCTCTGAGGAAATAAATAAGGTCCTAAGAGTGGGGCCCTGATCCAACGGGATTAGTGTCCTTGTGAGAGGAGACATTACAGTGCTTGTTCTCTCTCTCCTACCTGTGGTCACGGCCAGAAGGCCAGGAAGACACCCCTCACCAGGAACCCATTACAGCCTCCAAAACTGTAAGCAAATGAATGTCTATTGCTTAAGCCCCCCAGCCTATGATGTCTCATTATAGCAGCCTGAGCTGTTGGATAGATAGGTACCATTATGTCACCACTTTGCAAAGAAAGGTTGGTGATAGGAAAGGCTCAGCAACCTCTCCTAGGCTGGGGAAGGGGCACATATCTGCTCTGAACCAGCTCACCTGCCCTCCCATGCTGAAGAAAAAATTGTTTTTATGACTTTGGCACCTAAAATACTGCTCTGTAAGTCTTTATGCTTTTCTGATACTGATGGTCCTACAGTATTTATCCTCCTTATGTTGTCATTTTACTTATCATATCCTTTGTCATACGGAAAATTTTAACATTTTAACATTGTCAAATTTCCCGATACTTTCCTTAATGTGTGTTTGGAATATTCTTAACAACACAAAGGTCTTAGATACTTTCCCTCAAATTTTCTTCTAAAACTTTTAAAGCTTTATTTGTTACATTTGAGTGTTTATCTGATATTTATTGTTGGATGTTTTATGAAAGAGGGACTCTTTCGGGTCCACATGGATCAACAAATGTCTCAGCTTACTTCATTGGAAAGCTCACACATTCCCCACTAATATTTTGTCTTTCCATTTATGCCTAAAGTCAGCATACGGCCTCTGTGATTTGACCTACTGGTTTATTCCTCTCTTCCTACCATTTTGCAGCAACTGTCATTTTCCCTTTCCTACAGTCCTTGCTTGGTTTTGTTATGCTAGCCTCTTAAAATGAAATGGTGAAGCAGTCTTTCTTATTCTCTTAATTTTTATAACACAGAGTGCCAAAAAACGTATACACATTTCAAGAGAGGAAAAGACTGTATTAAAATTGTAATACTCAATTACTGGTAACAAAAGAAGAGCACAAGTCACACGCACATCTCTTGTAATTGCAGACGTCAAACATGACTTGAGTATTATAAATTTAATAGTTTTTTCCTTTGTTAAAATGGATGTACATTTTTTGGCACCCTCTGTGTTTATAAAATTTACTCATATATTTATACTTTATATATTGATCGTTTATAAATTATATGCTTTATAAAACTTATATTTGAATTGTCCATTTATTGTTTTGTATCTGTAAGTACTTTAGTGTCTGATGCATTTTCATGGGTCAAGTTTTAGCCATAATTCATTTTTTTTCTTTTTTTTAAAGCAGGATCTCACTCTGTCTTCCTGGGTGGAGTGCAGTGGTGTCATCCTAGTTCACTGCAACCTCAGACTCTTTGGATCAAGAGATCTCCCTGCCTCGGTCTCCTGAGTAGCTGGGACTACGGGCATGTACCACCAAGCCTGGCTACATTTTCTACTTTCCGTAGAGATGAGATCTTGTTCTTGCTCAGGCTGCTCTCGAACTATTGGCATCAAGTGATCCTCTTGACTTGGCCTCCCAAAGAGCTAGGATTATAGGCGTGAGTCCCCACACCAGGCCGATTTTTAAATAATTATTACTGTCTAGTCAGAATTTGTTTCTTCTTGAGTCAGTTTTAGAAAATCTTATTTTTCCAGAAAATAACCTACTTAATCAAATTTATTGTTGTTCATATTATTATGTGTGGTTTTCTTCCTTTCCTTATGATCTATTTTTAGAGGCTTGTCTGTTTCATTAATCTTTTCACAAAGCAGCTTTTTATCTTGTTGACCTTTTTATTGTTTCTGTGCTTTTTATTTAATCAATTTCTACTTGCGTACATCAGTTCCTTTTTTCCTTCTTTGGTTTATTCCATTCTTTATCTTTCTTCTTGAATTACATGCTTAGTTGGTCTTTCTTCTTTTTTAATAATATTTAAGAACATAGTTTTCTCTTAGATCCCATTTTATTTGCATTTGACAAGTTTAATACTAGATGATGCCTTATGAGTCACAGTTGTAAGTATTTTCAGATATTTTTAGAGATGTCACTTTGGTCTGTCAATCAGCAGAAGTGCTGTTCCATATGTATACATATATGTGATATATATACACACACACATTAACACATGAATTTATATTCTTATTTAGAATTCCTACATGTTTGTAGAAAGATTTTCAGATTAATCTACCATCTTTGCTAGAATGGTATGTATCTCCCACTTACTCAGTGTTCTCATTGTGAGAGAACTGTAATGCTTCTCTTCCTCCTGGTTTGTGCCTCCTGAAACCTGAGAATCCTAAGATACAATCCCTTATGATTTATGCCCCAATATTTCAATTCTAGCCTAACCTCTGGGCTGCCTTTGCTGAGGGTAAATCTCATGATGCCAACTTCTCGAGTTGAGCATAACCAAGGAATTGAACTTGTTATAAATCAGGCAATTGCATCTTGTGTGTTTGCTTATTTTTAAAATTTCACTTTAGAAATGATCCTACAGCATACCACTGCTAAAATTACAAACTACGCACAAGATTCCTAGTTAAATAAAAATAATCCTCCAACATAATAACAATACTCACCCCCTCACACATACACACGGGGGGTGGGGAGGGCTGTCCAGAAAGTATCCAGCCATGCACTATGAAAAATAGAGATATACATGGCTGGACACTTTCCAGATGCTGATCAATCAATCAATCACTCAATAAATAACACGGAGGAAAGGATAAATTTTAACAGATTTTAAAAATATAATAGGGTATGTGTAACACCAAATTGTGCTTCCATTAGGGTCTTTGAAATTAAAAGAATTTCGTGTTTTCAAGTCAGTCTTTCCCAAATACCTGTTTGTACAGATACAAAGCAGATCGTAGCATAAATTCTTAGTATTTGTAGATTAACTTGTGAATTGTACCACACGAAATTGCTGTTGTATCAGTTGAAAACTGACGGCAATTAGTCAAACTGGCATTAAATATGTTTCCAATTGTGCCACGTAGAATTAGGATAGTCTTATGTTCTTTTCTTTGATATTGAGTTTTTGTTATTGTTTTCCAGAGAAATAAATACTACAGTATCCCAAAAACAGTGCTCATAAACAATTACTACAGAGAAAGTAACACAAGACCTCTGAATTAAATTATGATTTCCATTTTACAGATCAGGAAAGGCAAATTTCAGCAAGAGAAGAAGCTGCAATTCTAACTTAAGGCTTGAGTCCAACGCTGCACACTGATTTTAGAGCCAATTTTTCTGAGTTATGGAATGTAGTCATGCCCAATGCAGCACCCATCGAATTTTGACACCCAGCAATCAACGTTCCTGTTAGAGGTATTTTTGTGCACTCAATATAGCCTGATAACAACTGCTTTTAAAACTTGAGTGCCTTTCCTGTCTGTTGCTATCGCAACAAATGAAAGCAATTCAGTCTATGTTTACTGATAATTTATAAGCGAGCGTAGCAAGTGCTGGGAGGAGCTGCAGTGGTTAGTGTTTTCTGGAGCACACACAATACTTGACGTCTGTGCAGGCCTTACTTTCCATTCCTAGCTAAGCAAGGAATGAAATAGCCATTTGCAGTGGATGGCCCACTTACCCTTCCCACCTCCACAAGGTTGGTCACCATGATGATGCTGGCAGTGTTTTCATGCCACACCATCCTCCAGAAGTCATAGATGGTCTCTTGCATTGGCCCTGCAGCAAAACAGAATAGAGACTTATTTTTCCCCTTGTAATTTCAACTAAAAACCTCCAGGGGCTTGCAAATAATCCATTAATGTCCACATGCAGTTTCCTCACTTATAGAGATGGACATAGCTCTCTGGTGTGAATGCAAAAAGGCACTCTTTCTAAAATTGCACCTAGGCTCAGCGCCCATAGCTCAATGGTTACGGCTCCAGCTACATACACCGAGGATGGTGGGTTCGAACCCAGCCTGGGCCAGTTAAACAACAATGACAACTGCAACAAAAAATAGCCAGGTTTTGTGGCAGACACCTGTAGTCCCAGCTACTTGGGAGGCTTAGGCAAGCCGATGGGGACATAGTGAGACTCTGTCTTAAAAAAAATAAAAATAAAATAAAAATAAAACTGCACCTATAGAAACAGCACATTTTTCATTCATGGTTGAGTTTTCTCCTGTCATCAAACATGTCTGTATTAGAGCTCTTTTACCCCTCTTAAACTACTACCATGAAAGAAAGTGATTTCTCCATCATTTAGCTATTTATCTCCATAATACTCAAGGGTGAAATTTTAAAAAATGGATGTTACTCTTTCTGCTGACAATTGGCAGATACCCCAAAGGAAGTGGTATACAGAATGAAATGAGCCTCTATAGGGAAAATGGCCTTGTCTTGTTTCTAATATTTTCCTTATTCTGTGCTATCTGTCAAATTAATCCCTTTTTTTTTCCTGTCTGACTTTCTAAAGAGAGAGAAAAGTTAAAGAGTTTTAAGCAGTTGCACTTCCTCTCACTGAACATAAAGATTCCTGGCAGAACAAGAACAGCCATCTACTTCCTTAGCTCTTGGGATCTGAGCATTAAAACTCTTTCCTATGGTTGGAAGGAAAAAAAAGAAGAGGGAATATGTATTACAAAAGGCCAGTGCACCTGATACTATGAGGTATAGAAAGTGGAAATTCAATATTTCTTTTAATCCTGATTTTAAAAAAAACCTCTACTTTATGCCTGTGCATATTTCAGGGTAGAAACGTAACATCATAAATCTTTATAAGACAAGGAGAAAGGCAAAGACATGAGAGAAGTGTAGCCTCAAAGGCTAGGAAAGTCACATGAAATATGTGAAATCAGGCAAATGTTCAGGCACATTCAGGACCAGAACCCTGCTGCACTATAGCATCATCATCATTATTATTATTATTTGTTTGTTTTTACAAATATATTTTTTCTTTTTTTTTATTGTTGGGGATTCATTGAGGGTACAAGAAACCATGTTACACTGATTGCATTTGTTGGGTAAAGTCCCTCTTACAAACGTGTTTTGCCCCCAAAAGGTGTGGCACACACCGAGATGTACTATAGTATCTTGACATAACAGATTACTGGATTTAGAGCTTAAATATTTGAATTTGAGATTTGCTTCTGCCTTTTAACTGGCTGTGTGATTTGGGGCAAGGTAACTCAGCCACTGCCAGCTCTGGCGTCTTCCTTCTTTACATGTGGATCACAGGGACACGTCTCAAGGTTATTTTGAGCATTCTTGGAATTAATAGACACGCAGGCATTTCATAAATAGCAGAGCAACAGAAGGAAAACAAGGTATATTTCAAGGCATTTATGACTGGTTACCCCTTTGCTGAGAACAGGGGCACACCCCAAGGGGCCTTTGGTCACTCTCCGTTCTTCTTCACCAGTTAGCAATTGGTTCTTGTAAAATTTTTCTTCTTCCTCCCCGTGGAGGTCTCCCTTTCCTCTCTCCAAAACGCTGACTTCTATTTCTATCACTCCTCCGTGCCTGCTTCTGACTGCACTCTTTCCCTCTCTGAGGGAGTGGGCTTGGTTTCCTCATGTCTCTACGTCTAACCTCTTTGGGGTGGGACTATGCATGTGCCTCCTGTGACGCTCTATCAGCCATTTCAGCCCTGTCCCTCGGCAAGTGTGTGCCATTCGGTGACTTTAACCTACAGTCACGGAGGAGACAAGTAAACATCGGATTCCATCAATCACTACTGTTCTGGCTTGCAGAGAGGTACACTCACTGTGTCCTTAACAGCTTGTTACTTACTCACAAGGAAAAAAAATGTACTGAGGCTGGGCATGCTGGCTTACACCTGTAATTCCAGCCCACTGAGAGGCCAAGGCTGCTTGAGCTCAGGAGTTTGAGACCAGCCCGAGCAAAAGTGAGACCCCCATCTCTACTAAAAATAGAAAAACTGAGGCAAGAGGATCGCTTGAGCCAAAGAGTTTGAAGTTGTTGTGAGCTATGATGGCACGGAACTCTACCCAGGGTGACAGCTTGAGACTCTGTCTCCAAAAAAAAGAAAGAAAGCAAAAGGAAAAATGTACTGAGTCCATCTTTGTGTAAACTGTCTTCCCAACATGACCCCTGGAACAAAGGGGTGGCCTTCACTAGGCACACAGGCCTGTGCTACCTTCTCTGACACAAGGGCTGCAGTGGGTGAGTCAGAGGTTCTAGCATCACGGTCAGCTTATGCCTGCATGAAGAAAAGCCACCTCTCCTTTCAATGGCCAACCAGGGTCTTCAGAGACATTCCAGGCAGGGGGCCTGATCTGACTTCTACAGTGCTCGTCACTCACCCTTCCTTAGCAAGGGCCACCCTGTGCTTGATTAGCTCCAGTTCCCCCTGGGAGGAACATGGCTCTCTTGGTTTACTGCTATTTCCTTAGTGCCATATGGAACACGTGGTGCACAGCAGAAGCTCAACGGATAAAAGAATGAAGTCTGCATACATGTGTATAAACTGTGTTATTATTAAGGTGTTATACAGAACACTAAGCATTAAATAATATTAATATGTAGTATTTGTATGAGTCCCTTTCTCAGCTTCTAAGATTATCTGTAAGAGCTTGAAAATACAGTGGCTTAATTCCTTTCCAAGTCATGGAAAGAGGAATATCCTTTGCAAGGATTTCTTCACAAGCCTTGGGATTATCACTGTCCTCAGAGCACTGCCTTGGAACCCTGAAACTGGACTGCTGCTCCTCTGATTTCCCTGCCCCGAGGCTTTGCTTCCACACTTAGCTCAGCCAGTTACTGAGGGTGCAATCCTACTAGTCTCTAAGCAAGGCAGGTGTCCTCAACTCTAGCTACACAATGAAATTACCGTGGCGCTTTTAAAAAATCCTGATGTTATAACCAAAGAGACTGATTTAATTGGCCTTGGGTGGGAGTTGGGTTCAGGTGTATTTTCAAATCTCTCCTGTTTTATAGCACCTGGGGCACTAATGCCACCTTGCAACCTACCCATCAGGAAGTCTTCTTCAGAGCTGTAATTGTTAAACATCAAAGATCAGTCTGTTGATAGCTGTGAATCTGATTAGTCTAACCCTGTCTACAAGTTCTGTGAATCAAGGAATCTCATTTTCCTCTGCGTCAGAAGGAACCCCACTATAAAATAGGTCATCTAGGAATATGGGTGCACTGCTGCCCCACTGCGGCTGAGCACCCGGTTAAGGTAGCATGTGTTTTTAAATGTTTACTTAACTAAATTTGCATCATCTTTTAAAATAAAGGGTGTTTATAAGCATTAGCAGCTCAACTGGCTGAGAATATACACTTTAGTCTTCATGATTTTTTTACCCATTGACCTGCATTAAAAATGATTAGGTTTACTAAACAGAGAGTATAAGGGTTTGAACACAATAACTAAGAAAATGCCATGAAGGCTAAGTTAACTAGTTCTGTGAAAATATTTCAGACTGTATGTGGAACCAGCACATTGTACCCCATGATTGCATTATTGTACACAGCTATGATTTAATAAAAAAAACAATGATTAGGATATGGGGCCGGTGGCCTATTCCTTTGAGCCACATATTAGGCGCAGTTCTTTTAAAGAGCTAAAATTAGGTACCTGTATCCAGAACTAAAATAATTTTTTGTTAAAATGTAAAAATTAAATTGAAAATGAAGATTATTCTGAGTTGATCCAAGAAAGAAAAGTACCAGCAAAGGCACCCCCCGCCCCCCAGTTCTGCGGGGTCCCTCTGCTCTCCCTCACGTGCCCGGCACTGCACCACCAGTAGGTGGCAGTGGTCTCCTTCAGCCATATGTGTGGCTGTCTTGCCGGCCTGGTCACTGTGGTAGTTCAACGATAAAACTGCTCAGCAGTGGGCACTGGAGATTCTTGGCTGATGATTCAAGAAATTTTCTTTCTTTCTTTCTTTTTTTTTTTGTAGAGACACAGTCTCACTTTATCACCCTCGGTAGAGCACCGTGGCGTCACACAGCTCCCAGCAACCTCCAACTCCTGGGCTTAGGTGATTCTCCTGCCTCAGCCTCCTGGGTAGCTGGGACTACAGGCGCCCTCCACGATGCCCGGCTATTTTTGTTTTTGCAGTTTGGCCGAGGCTGGGTTTGAACCCGTCACCTTCTGTATATGGGGCCGGTGCCCTACTCCATGAGCCACAGGTGCCGCCCCAAAATACTTTTTTTTTTTTTTTTTTCACAGTTTTTGGCTGGGGCTAGGTTTGAACCTGCCACCTCTGGCGTGGCCGGCGCCCTACTCCTTTGAGCCACAGGTGCCGCCTGGGAAGATATTTTCTTGAATGTTCATTTCCTTTTTTTTTTTTTGGAGGGTAGAAAATGGAAGAGGATGACATCCAAATTTTAGGTTTTTAATGCAAATTATGTCAACTTTTTTTCTTTTCTCTTCCTGATATTTGAATAAATCATTATTTAGGAACTCATGTCTCCTGGCAAAATGAACAAAGTATGCGGGAGAACAGGAGGAGGACTTTGCTGTCTCCGAGAGCGACTCCATTTGAATGGAGTCTGGTGGCTGTGACCCTTCCGAGCAAACATCAGGAATCTAATGGAGTGCTTACCCTCAGCACCTGTGCTGAGATATTAATGGCAGGGAAGGACAGCGTGGAGGTCAGCATTCCTCTGGCTCGACCTCTGACTCCTGGGCTCATGGGAGATGCTCACAGAATGGTCAATCTAAACCCCCAACACAGAGAACCAGGACAGCAGGCAGAGGATGCTGCAAAACCTCCCTCTCGAGGTACGAACAGGTGCGGAAGGCAGTCTGGGCATTTGATCTCCAAGTTTCTGGCTGGGTGGGAGCCCTATAATCGCTGGGTCGGTACATTTACAGATGTTTGCACAGTAGGCAAGACGGTTATTCTCAGCAGTCATCCCCTGATGAGGCTGCAGCGCTTCAAAGGCAAGGTCTAAAAATTTCAGTAATACCAGGCCAGTAATCCATTCCATTTCCTTCACAATAGTTGGCACATACAGACCTCTGCTGGGAAGGAAATGGACAGAGGGGCCATTCTTGCCACCACCAAGCCCCGAAGGAACAAAAAATAGGGTAGAAAAAACTAGAGTTCAAAAAAAAGAAAAAATTAAAAGTCATGAAAAGCGTTAAGTGGAAGGCATTTAATGATGGGCTCTACTGTGTACGATGAGTTCATGGGAAGCAAGAGATACTAAAAATCATTTCAAACCTTGATGGATGACTTGTGCCCTTTCTTTTCACATTCAGAGCTGCCTAGAAGTCAAGGTCCCCTAAGTTCACAGTGGCACAGTCACGTTTTTTGGAGTGAAGAAAGGTGGTACAAACGTAAACTGGCATTCCATCACACACCCAACATCCTGCTAACACATTGCCCAGGTCCTGTGTGAAGCAGCTGACGTGTATCATCTTATTAACTTTAAAAATGAGCACCCTCCTGTGAATTGGGACTATTGTTCTGCCCATTTTACTGGCAAGTGACTGAGACAGGGAGGGCCACACGGCTAGTGAGTTTTGAACTGGGGGTTCGACTCCAGTCTGTCACACTGCCTCATTTGAAATCATGCAACTGCGAAAGGTTCTACGAGGTGGGTGTGTACTATACCGTCCTCATGGTCCTGGCAAGAAGGGGACAGGAAAACACACAGCACCCACAGGAGACAACCCCAGTGTTTTTATATCAGGTCACTTCCTCCTATAACACTTCCCAGGGCCTCCCACTGGTACAGAGTAAAACCCAAATTTTGAGCATAGCCAACCCCCAAGCTTCTCCACCCCCGGGAGCAATCTGAGAACACAGCGCACCCTCCTTTCCTCACCCCATTACCAACTCTGCTCCCCATAACAGCTATTGCTCCCCTGATTCTCAAAGCAGCCTAGCCCACTTCCCAGAGCCCACGTGGGGCTCCTTCAACCTACCCCTCAGCCAAAGCGCCTCTCTGAAAACCATAGACTGAGAAGGTCATTCTCCTGCTTCAATATGCCAAGGGCTTTCCACTGCTCTCAGTAACGCTGCCAAGGTCTTTGATCAGGCACCCATGGCCCACCCAGCCCTCACCTGGACGTCAGGGCGCCTGCCCCTCCCTGACCACGAGTGACCCCCTCCAGTTGGTGGTCAATTTCAGCCCACGCGTCTGCTGGTGTCAGCGTAGCAGTCTGAAAGTAGCGTAGCAGTCTGAAAGTAGCTTCGAAGGCTACTTTTCTAAGACCCAAGGTGAGGCTGGCTGTGTCCTCATGACTTGACCTTCAGCTGTGTGCTGGTGGGCTTCCCAGGTGGTCCCTGCCTGTGGCCTCTTACCTCTCTTGCTTCCTGCATTTGTCCCAACTTTGTGGCCCCAGTGGCTGCGAGCGGCCACCGCTGCGTGCAGTAGTCAAGCACTGAGCGGAGAGTAAACTCTGGGCATTCAGCTCCAGGGATTCTGTGAGGTGCGGGAAGAGTTGCAGAGGGGATTATGTAAACAGAGTCCCTCCTTCCAGAAGCTTGGAGGTGCCTCTGGTAGAGACAAGGCAAGGAGATTCTACTCTCTCTTGTGTCCTGGTGTTGGTAAGTCTGGAATCCAAAGGATAGCAGCAATGTGGCTATAGGTGCTGTCCCAACACAGGCATCAGGTGTGGCCCGGGGGCAGGATGATCAGCGGCGTGACAGGGTGGTAAGCGCCCAGCTGGCCTCTTGCTGCTGGCCTGGCTAGGTGGGACCTGAGGCTCCCTGATGCAGGGAGGAGGCTCAGGTGGTTCTGCTGTTAGGCCAGGCTGGCTCAGGACCTGATGGGTGATGGATTCCGCCTTACACACAGCCGAAACAGTCTGCAGAAGCCTGGGGCTGCCCTTGGAGGATGGTTTTGAAATCAAAGGGGACTCTTGCTGTCCGTAGTGCTTTGTCAGCATAGAATTCAAAGGCTCCAGGCTGGAAGGGGGTGGTGGACAGTCCAGTGGGGCACAAACGCAGATGATGCACACAGGCAGGTACTGCAGGCCTCTCTGTGTAGTCTCCTCCAGTCACCTCTGGTGGCAGAAGGCAGGGACCATACTCCACGTGAACATGAGACGTGGATGTCGGAGGAGGCTAAGTGACTTTGTCAGGACTGCACCGCCAGCACGTGGCGAAGCTGAGATTCCAACCCAGGTCCACCCAGCCACACTATTCTGAATGGACTGAACTGCCCAAGGCCTGTGTGTGCACATCAACCCTCACTCAATGTGATGTGACTGCCCGGGTTGGGGACTGGAGAAGAGAGGTGTGACAGGGTGCGTACCGAATGGGGAAGTACCGAGGGAAGGGGAGGGCACTAAGACAGCAGGGCCAGCTTTCTCTTTTTTTACTTGCCCGCCACTGTGTTGCTGTGGAAGAGCTGCGGCCTGGGTCCAGCCTTTCCACGTCCCTCACCATCCAGCTCCCTCCACGAGGACCTTGGACCTCGGAAGGTGCAACGTGAACACGGAAAAGGATGAGCCTGGGATTTATGCATTTGTCGTAAAGCTTTTGCTATATAATAACAGTGGCCCTATATTTTTGATCCATTATTGTTACTGTTGCTTCCAGTATCCTTTAGTCCACATTTCGAGAATGAGACGTCTTCCGTGGTTTTCTGAGTTTTTATTGCAAAACTTGATGTGATTTTTCAATATGATCCTTTCATAACGTTTACGTCTGTAACTGCACATTGAGTAGCTTTTCATTTTTGCAGTAGTGAAATGTGAAAAGTAAAATGCGCCACCATGCTTTACGGGCTGAATCTGCCTGTGTCACAAAGGCGGTAATGATGACACGGAACAGTTGGATTCTGCATTAATAATCCTGAATACCCCTGGGGCTACTTACGTTAAAATCACGGAATTTTTATGAATAATTTTGGATATCAGAGGCAGAATACAGAAAACAAAGTTATGACGGCTGTGTGCACGTGATGTGATTGGCTCATTTTCCTGAATGGCAAAGAGTATGTCAAGGAAATTACCATTTCAAAGAAACAATAAAAATCAACTAATGAAATAGAAGCAACTGCACATGGGATTACTCTATATGGGAAAAACCTGGGAAAATTTTATTTAACCTAAATTCAAAACTGTAACTGGCAGCATATTAAAATAGGATTTTCTAAGGATAGCTCTCCTGTGCAGGGCTCTTTAGGTCTAGAAACACAGGGCTAGAAATGTTCACCAGTCCATGGAAATTTTAATTTAGTGACAGTAAAAGAATAGAAAATAGGCATTGGAGCCATAATAAAATACACCTTTTCAGAAGCAGTGTCAAAAGCGATGACTTAAATAGTCACGTCAAATAGTGTTTTCAGTTAATTATTTCCAGTGGTTCCCAGGCACCGACAAGCCCCTTCCTCTCACTGGAGCAGGTCTTTCTTTCACATGAGTCTGTTCCCATCAGCGGCTCGCGCTGGCCGGCAGGGACTTGCCATTTGCCCTGTCTGCTCTAAACTGACTTGCAGGGCGTGGTCTTCTTAAACCCTGAATTAGGCAAGCACTTTCTGTTGTGCCCACAAATAGCCTTTCCTCTGGAACCCACGTGTTTATATTTACATTTCATCTGTCCATTTCGCCAAATTATTCTTTCAGAATGAAATAAGAAAGTGTGACCCTATTAGCCGTGCAGATACATGAAGCTTTCTCTATGTAAGTAGTTTCACGGAACGTTTGTTTCTGGGTGTACTAAAGAACATATGAAATGCTGATTGGATACTGAAAGATTATGTCAGATTTAATTAAGAGAAAACTGGCATAAATCAAACATTGATGGACAGGCTGCATAAACAGCCTATAAAACATTTGCCTGTAATAGCAGCTACCAGCTTTCAACCACTGTTATCTTTTTGGTTAACCTCTAGCCAAGTAGATGGAGCCTGCTTAGCCAGCCACCGTTGCAGACCTGGGCTGAGAGCACAATCTTCCCTGCCCTCCTCCTTCTCCATCCCAGAAGACAGAACGTATCAGCCTTACTTTGTTCGCTAGTGGCTCCTCAGCCTTCCAAAGCTCTTCTCCAAAACATCCCTGTGCAATTCTTACCTCAGAAATTATTTTCAGTGAGGCCTGTTGGGAAGGAACTTGTCTAGTCTCTAGAATTAAGGTGTTTTCACTTACATGTAGTCTGGCTTTGAGTGTACATCAGGGAATTCTTTGGAACACAAGGCACGGAGCTGAGGTCTTTGCTACTATTAGAGCTGCTCAATTTCTGCAAGACTTCAAAAGCTAAAGGAAAGTATGTTTTTTCTAGCTTATGCTACAGCTGATTGTCTTTCCAACCTATGTTTATCTTTTTGTTTAAAAGTTAACAATGATGACAATCTTTGTACTTTGGAGGGGGTACAGGATGTTGGTGAAAACTCGAGCAGTTCCCTTTGATAAATCCTCGGGAAGGAAGCGTTAACAAGGGCAGAATGTGTTGGCTTTTATGAAAACTATATAACTATACACTCACTGTACTTGGGTTTCAGACTGAACTGCCTCTCTACATTGACAGATGTGTCTTTTGGAATCCCTGCAGGGGTAGGGATTCTGTGGCTTTCTGATTTCAAGATCATTCTTTTTTAAGTAACACAAGAGGCAAGAAAAGCTTGAACTTTCTCTGCTGCACCCTTCCTAATAAAAGGATTAATTATGTAACACGTGGATTCAGTCAAAAGGCCACAGTTGAGGACCAGGAAGTTCCCATGTTTCCTCAGGGCTGCAGACTCCCCTTTCCTGCTAGGATCATAATGATTTGAACTAGAGTCGACAGTTATTGAGAGGGTGTTGGAAGCTTCAGTTTCTGGGCCTGAGAAGGCTTACTATAGAGACCATGCTTTAAAAAACCACTTAGCCACCTGGTTCTTAAGAGTGGGGTGGGGGTCTTGGCCTAGTTACCACCATAAAATGTGTTTGTGTTTGGAAGAAATTTTAAGGCCAAGTTTCAAAGATCCGACTGTGACTATGTTGCATCAAGCAAAGAAATATTTATAAGGAAAACTACCAATGGGTGATGCCTAGCACGGTTTGCTACTGGAACTGAAATGTCCAAGCATTTCTGGAAACCTCAGAATAAAGTGTTGTTTGGATTTTGTTCTTTCTGGACTACACCTAGGCCTCTTCCAGCTTCACACCTCTGTTGCAGTTGCATAAACATTTTCAGCCTGCAGTGGTACCACTGTGGATGTGAATGGAAAGGTTTCTATTATTCTAGAAACTTGACATGGAAAGCAGGTTGACAAAGGCATGTTCGAGTGATGAGGGATAAAGATTAGGCCTCCAGAGAGAAACTCTAAAATGGGAAAGAAGAGTTGGTAAGAAGTGTGTGGCAGACAGACACCACTGCGGGAGGGATGCTGGTCCCTGATGCGTGGGACAGGCTGTATAGTAGCGTCATGGGACGCTGCAAAGAGGTGCAGGAGAAAGTGTTTGTAGCCTCAGAAGGGAGGGACAGGATGGATGTCCCTAACGAAGGGGCATCCTGCTGGCTGGGACGCAGAGCATGTCAGCATGGGTCTCCAAAGAGAGCGCTCAGAAACAGCCTGGAGCTGTAAAAGGGGAACGGTGAGGAGGCAATCAAGGGGAAAAAAGAAAGTGGCAGACTTCAGGACGGAGGGGCTTGGTGACCCAAAGGATCTGGCTGCCTTCTGTCAAGGAGAAGTAAAGGGAAGGCACAATTCTATATTCACGTGCTTCTGGGGCTGTTGCTGGAGAAACAAAGGCTTTCATTTTCTCTCTATCTTCTTTAATTAAGCTTTTCTCAGTACACAAGTGGGATTCTCTTTTATTTAAGGAAAAGGAGAATAAATCTAATAAATGAATAAAATAGAGATAAACTGACTCCCTAGACATAGCTCAGGGCAGGCAATCTTGAATTTTCAGTGGCAGTGCGGGGTATTGCATCAGGAAATTTCCAGCAGCTGCATTTTGAGTGATAAGCAAGAAACAGAAGTCTCTTGCAATGGACAGAAACTTTCTCAACTTTTTGCTGCCATGACAAACTGTGTCCATAAACAAGAAACCTGGTGCCCAGGGTCAGAAAAAGTGGTTCCAGGTCTGCCCTCAGTTCTAATTTGTCATCTGCTAAATGGGGTTGGGGTGGGAAAGAGTAACAGCCTGAAGAAGTTCCTCTGTCTGTTGTTGCCTTGAAATGACGATGGGGTAATAGCTGCTTGTCATTTGCAAGTCCCTCCACACTGTAACTCTGAGCCCACTGCTGTATTCCGGGCTCTGTGTGGACTCTGGCCCCTGGTAGGCGCACAGGAACCTTTGTTCAATTTGAATGAACCAGGTCTTAAAGGAAGAGCTCTACATTCCAAGGGTCCCAAGTGCGGGAGGCCCGGGAAGCCAGCACCATGGAAAGTACAGTTATTTAGCTACGGTTCTATCCTTTAAAGGGCTGACCCTGGAAGAAAGATGTGACCTCATAACTGTTCCTCTTGTTGATACAACAAGGCCCCATGGGGGAACAGATCTGTCTTAACATAGTAGGTTTCTCCAGGTGGAGCCCTGCGCACGCTCTATTACAATATAAACATTTTGCATACGTGACTCACTTGAATTTGCATATATGAAGTTACTCAAATCAATTTCTGCTTTCAGTTCCAACTGTTTCAACTACAAAGAAAGGAAGCTGGGCTGTGAGCTTTTTAAAAGTTTTTACCAGCTTGTAGAAGAGTCTATAATTTTCTATTTCAAATGAGAGACACCTCTAAATTCCTCTTAAAGACTTAAAAAAAAGCCTTTAAAACAACCTAAAACTGGGCACATGCTCAGCAAGAGGACAGTGTTTACTTTCAAATCATTCTGTATTACCTTAGGGTTTATTATTTGAGGGACTCTTAAGGGATGTCCCTTATGGTGTCTATAACAACATAGGTGGATGTTACCTAATGTGGCTTCATTTTTGGCTTCATCTTTTAATTTTCAGTCTGTCTTTAAATGTTCTCTCTGCTAATGAGAGAACATTTAAGTTAATTTAGAGCACAGGGACAAGAGATCTCTTTGAAACTGATCACTGGCTAATTGTCCAGTATCTTTTGAAATTAATCTAGTGAAGAGAAGCTACTGTTTAAAAGGAAGTTTCTGAATAAGCTATGAATTGCATTCCTTCACTCTCTTTTGGAAAACCACAGATGGTGAAATGGTCTTGCACAAACTTGACTCTTAGAAGGTGTACTACTCAGGTCTCAGGAGGGGTCACTGTCTTCCTGTGCACAAATCACATTTTTTCCAAGCCTCCTTATTTAAATTTGGAAACTAGAGAATATTCCATTTCACTAGGTAATACTTTTAAGTCAATCTTAAACGGGAAATAACAAATGAATCCAAAATAGAACCTATGACCCCTGACAATGTAGGCACAACTCAACAGGGAAGCACAAAGTCAACTAACACAGAATCTGCGCTTGAAGTGTGCGCTGCACTGGTGCTTGAGGAATAAAACAAAAGGTGTTTACTGAAGGCTGAGCTTTTGATTAAAAAAAAGTTCTTTCAATTCTATTGAGGAATAATTTCAAGTGTTCATCTCCATCTGGAGGCCAGAGTGCAGGAGACAAAAGCTTCTTTGCAGAGCGTGTAGAACTTGCATTGACACTCAGAGAACTCTTCCACACAAGAATGGTTTGCCCAGCAAAGGTAAGTGCACTATTCAAAGCACCATTAAATAGTAGCTTAAGAGGCCTGAAGGGAAATTTTAAGCTGAGAAAACATAAAACCATATTTATCTTTTTGAAAATGTTTGCACCACATAGATTATGTGGAAGAAAGGTTTAAAAAAAAAAGATTAACAGCAAGCACTCATTGTAGCAAAGTTTCAACTGCTGTGCAGTGTTTTGAGGTTCTGTAAATATTTCCACTATAAACCTTCACTCCCCACATTTTTTATTATTTTCACAAAAAAGTTTGTTCCTATCTGAAAGTCTCGGGAGGCACCCTTCTTCTCTTTTTAAAATTATGGGCAAATTGTAATTGCAGACAAAACTGATTATATAAGGTGCATGAGGGTGTTTGCATAAACACAGTCAATGTAGAGATAAGCAAAATTAGTTTAACAAGATGGACTATTTCTAAAGACAAGTTCATTGATTTGCTGACATGTCTGAAGAAAGTGTTCCAAGGAGGGGAGATGACCAGCCTTTAACTTGAAATAGAAATAGTTGCCG
The DNA here is from genome assembly GCA_963574655.1 of Perodicticus potto. Classification (NCBI taxonomy): domain Eukaryota; kingdom Metazoa; phylum Chordata; class Mammalia; order Primates; family Lorisidae; genus Perodicticus; species Perodicticus potto. The sequence goes on from CAUYRH010118853.1 coordinate 18,600, forward strand.
ATGTTAGAGATAATAACAGCAAAATCCACCCTCCCTAGGAAGCAAATGCTTTGTTCATGAGACATCCTTTCTACCTAGCCGGAATAGTCTACCACCTAACTGGTGCCTGGCACACAGTAACTCTCAGCTCCTTCACTCACTCACTCACTCTCTCTCTCGTTCTAGTGTTTTTATTGAGCATTTGCTTCGTGCCAGCTCTCAGTCGGGCAGCTGTATCCACTTGCTGAATTGATGGATAAGCTTGTGACTCTTCCTTCTGATGCCCTGGTCATGATGCACCCGGCCACCAAGGCATCTTCTTTACACAGAATGTCCCTGCCAGGCTGTGGGTGGTTCTGTCCGATGGGATAGTTTTATTTTATTCTAAGTGGCTATTTGGTATGTGGTTTTTTCTATCAGTTCCTGTGGTGTCTGCTAAGCAATGTGAGTTGGTGCCCTCTAGTATCTCGGGACAAGGCAGATGGTGACAAGATCAATGGCGTGTGCTGGATGCCACCTCCCCACAGGCCACAATTTCTTTGAATGGTTCCAGCTTCTTAAGAACAGCTCAGGTTTACTCACATATGCGAAATGAAAGTTCACGTCGCTAGCTATTTAGGAGTCTACACAAGACTACTCACAGGTTGAAACGACAGCAGATATAGTGAGTAAGACCTACTCTGAGTCTTTTCAGTGTATCTTCAAGGTAAATGAAGGAGGACCAGACCCTCCCTAAGTGCTTTAGCAATATTAACTCATTTAATCTGTATGGCAACCCCACAAGGTAGGTTATTTAGGAGGAGCACGGAGATAAGTAACTTGTCAAAGGCTACACAGGTTATCAAAGGAGGAGCCAGGCTTTGAGCTCCAGAATCCATGCTCCGAATTATCAAGCTGTGCTTTCTCAAAAAAGTAATAAAGGCTCCCACACGCATGGTGCGTGCTCCCTGCCGGACATGCTCTAAGCATCCAGGTAGCTGAGCTACTTTTACCCCTGTCACTGCCTGTTGGGGGCGGTATGGAGAGGTGAGGAGGAGCTCGGACACAACAAACTCAATCTCTGCGTGTGAGTCTGCAGCTCTGAGTACACCGTTTCAAGTCTCTGTCTCAGTTTCTTTAACTTTAAGTTTGGACATTAATAGTACCTACCCCCCGTATTTGTAGTAAACATGAAATGCATTACTCTATGTATAAGTGCCTGGCACATTGTCTGGCACATAGTAAGTTCTATCCTGATTACTTTTAGAACCAATGACGGACCGAAGGGATTGGATCAGGCTTACGAGGAGGTGCTAAACACGGTCACTGTAGAGAAAAGCGAGATGAGTGTGACGGGACTGATTACTGTTAGTTCACACACTAGGACTCTGCTTTAAATACATTTAGGAAGTTCCAATAACTTTTCTGTGGCAGCACAAGAATTGAGACCCAGGCTTTCTGACTGTGGTACGTGTGTTATTTCCACCATATACTGCTTTTAACAAGTCAATGCCAGCTATGGGATCTGCCACTCCAGTCTCTTGTCATCAACAGCGACTGTTTTTGATATAAATGCTAAAATTTTTGAAAAGTGAGTGAAGCCATATGCTTTCCAGAAACAAATGCAAAATAAACACATAAAGGCAGAAAACAAAGCCTGAAGCAAACAATAAAGCCCAGGCCTCAAGTGACTGGGATTCAAAATACTAACAACTGTAACAACATATCAACGGCTTTCAGTAAAAGGTTAAGCTAAGGTTAATTTGTTCAAATTGATAAAAAGTTTGGCTGTCCAGCATGAGGCCAGCCCCTGCTCTCTCTAACCCTGAGGAATCAACTTCATATATAGTAGACCCTCTGCAAGTTGACCACCCATGGAACTGTAACAATATGGTCACCACACAGAGGTGGTCAATATAAGGAACTAGGCCTACTGCATTCACAGTCATGAGGTGGTACATGTCCAGTCTGTGAAAATTAGCTAACCGAAGGAGATGGTCAGCTGTAATGTTCTACTATGGTTACAAACAATCTATGGCGTATTTTAATTCCTAAGAAGTATGGTTTCTTTTTTTTAACTATGTTGCCCAATAGAGTGCTATGGCGTCACAGCTCACAGCAACCTCCAACTTTTGAGCTTAAGCGATTTTTCTGTCTCAGCCTCCCAAGTAGCTGGGACTACAGGCACCTGCCACAATGCCTGGCTATTTTTTGTTGTAGTTGTCATTTTTTGTTGTTTGTTGTTTAGCTGGCCTGGGCCGGGTTTGAACCTACCACCCTCGGTGTATGTGGCTGGTGCCGTAACCACTGTGCTACGGGTGCTGAGCCAGAAGTATGTTTCCTTTATAAAGGCAGATTAATTAAGTCTGTGCTTTCCGCCTTACCCCTAACTAACTTTAACATCTCTGACTAAAGTGAGGTTCTTAACCTGAGGTCCACAGAACCTGGCATTATTCATGAATGGGATTTGCAGGGAGGGGGAGCCTATGAATCTACCACCTTAAATTGTATGTTGTAGCATATGTACACATGAAATTTTCTTTCTGGAAAGAAGGCCTCCAGATATCATTGGTTTTGAAAGAAGTTCCGTGTCTCCCAAAGGTGAGGAACCACTGGGCCAGAAGACACAAGGCGGGAAGTCCTGGTAGAGAGCGTGGGGTGGGGCAGGGGAGAGACAAGGACCTCCCAGCTCTCAGGTGGGCTTCTGGGCCCCTGGGCCCCTGCTGGACACTCTCCATCTAGTCTAGGGCTCCATGAAAGTGCTGCACAGAGGTAATGCTGAGGGAGAAAGACACTTCACATGGCAAGATCGAGTCTCAGATCAGAACCCCAACCAGGTTGACAACTCTGTCAAATTAGTGTTAATTCAGAGAAGACGAAATGATGACGTGGGCATCAAGGCACCTCTCCTTAGGAAGAGTGATGTGTCCATCTCAACAGTCTACAGTTCAGGTTACAACATCCAAGACCACGTTAAGAGGCATTTTCAGATATGCCTGCATTACAGAAAGTCTGCTTTTTTATTGTATTACGAGAAGGAAGGGGCTGGAACCTAGATTCATTTTATTAAAGATGAACCCTGTGGTTTTCATGGGTGAGGGTGCAATCCTGGGGAAAGAGAACATCAGGCGATGTTTCTTGGGGGTTCTCCAGAATGCAATGGCTCTGAGAGGGCTCACGGCTGGGGAGCCACATCTGTAATGTTGGGCTTCCAGTGTTTTCTTTGACAACTGCCTTGTATTGGCTTTCCCTGAGATATCTACAGCAACATTGTAAACATAAAACCAGACAATAAGAAGGGCACCTCTCCCAGGTCTTCCGGCTGTCCAGCAGGAGGCCGGCACCTGCTCTCTCCACCCCTAAGGGAGTGGTTCTCACTGGCCCATGTGCGGCCCATACAGACTCTACGGTTTGTGAAATATGAGAGTTCTGGGCAATCCCATCCACCTGCACACTCTTCTGCCCTTCACTGTGAGCCTTGCTTTTGAAATCCCAACTCTGCCCTGGCTCTAAGTACTGACACACGGTGGCAGACGTGACTTCCTTTCCTTTGATCCCCACGGCTTGCTAAATCACAAATATTGAATGTCATAATTGTATCAATGTCTGGTCAGCCAGATGTGATAAAGTTCATAATGGGTCCTCAACATATTAGCTGCCAGACAGAAAACAATTAAATGAGAGAGACAGGAAGAACACACAATGCAATAGCCCTGGCTGGAATGGGGTCTGTGCAATTTGCAGCAATGTTAGCATGGTCGTCAAAGGTCAAAGTCAGTTACAAACCAATCAAGTTGGGGAAGGAAGGGGGAAACCCTAATACACAAATTCATATGTCCTCTGTATTGAAGGGACTTGGAGGAAATCTATGTATTATTAACTCTTTAAAATACAGGTGGTTGTCAGCAAATTGGACCATTTGTGGTTTCATAGGTTCCTGTTGTGAATAGATTCCTGTATCTGTGCAAAACAGGGGAAAAACAGCACAGGAGAGATTTTAAAATTGCACCTGCTTGTTAGTTTTCGTCCATTTCATTGGCTTCTTAGGAAAGGTGTTGATGTTTTCGTTTTTAATGAAGGCGATCCAGGAGCACGTTCTCCCTGTCCACGCAGAGGCTGCAGATGACCCGTGCTCTGGGTTACTGACAACCTGTTACATTATGCTCGGGGCAGGTACTAGAAAGGAGATTCTCGCTTTCTCATCTGAACGTCATGGTCTGAATGTATTATCCTTAATGTGATATGTCCAGTCTTGAGTGAATGTTAGATTTAAAGTATGTATTCACTGTTCTCCTCCCCAGTAGCACCACCGCTGTAAGGGTGAGAAGTCTGGTCTGCTGCCCAGCAAGCACCAGGGAGAGGCTGCCAAGGCATCAGGTTGTCCATTAAGGGCAGGTCAGTTGTCTACTATGAGGTGTTTGCATCTGCCACTTCTCAGCTTCCTACAAAGACGTTTGCTCACTGGCACTTGATCAGTTGCGTGCTGTCCCCAGAACTATCAAGCGTCGACATGCTGATCTGCAGAGAGTGGCTTCCTTAGTGGCATTTTCCTCTAAAGAATGAACCTCTCTCAGGGGAGCGGAGGGGACAAAGTGGGCAGAGGGCGGCAGGGCATGGGGCTGGGACTAGACTTTGTGGGTCTCAATCTCTACGTTAGCTGCTGTTTAGTCATGTTAACCTGGAGGTCCTCAATCATGAAACTCCAAATATGATTTAGCTTTCTGTTCTTGCTATCTGTGTAAATGCAGGTTGCTAATCAAGTTAATGGATAGAGGAGCAGCTCATCAAATTCTCACGTGAATTTATAAAATCTGTTAATTTCAAATTTCATCCGATTTATTAAATCGGCAGTTATGGCACTTACTTTAGAGCATTCTGAGTGTCATCCGAGTAAATTTCAAGAACTAACACTGAGTTCCCCTGAAGTGCTTGATTAATTCCATTTGGAAGCAGCATGGCCTAGTGAAGATGCCCAGGCCCTGGAGGGTCCGGGCGGGGGTCCTCACTCTATCCCAGATGCAGGAGCCTGAGCTGGGCATTTGCTGTCTGAAGACCCTGGCAACTCAGGTGCAGGGGCCTGCTTGGTGCCAGGCTGGTGCCACCACCACATCTGACCGGCAGAACAAGCTTGGAAGGAGCCATTACTGACTTTAGTCCCAGAGAAGGAGAGAGAAACTGGAGGTCAAGCTGGTCGCTAGACCTGGGTACAGAGACTCCGATGGTGACTTGTTGTGGACTCTGCACAAGGTGCCTTGAAGGTTCTCCATGCGACTGGGAGCACTGGGCAGGACCGGGATCCACAGTGACTCCACTGCAGCCATTGCCAGAGCTTTTTCACCCCAAAGTGTCACTGGGCAATGAGACCACAGGGACTAGTCTAAGGCAGTTACTTGTATTAAAATTCACAAAACAGTTCTTCGATTACAGTAACTACAGGTCAGTACTCAGGAGCCACAGTGGCTAGTGGCCACCACGCGGGATGAGGCAGACAGAGAACGCTCCCTCCACTGCAGGAAGCTCTACTGGACAGTGCTGCTCCACGGGCTGAAAATCTGCTCCCCAGCTGCACCTGTCTCTCCCCCTATGCTTCACTTATCACCTGAACTTGGTCTCTACCTGTGAGCGCCTTCCCACTCCCCATGGTCCACTGGACACCTCTGGTCTCCATCCCTCCAAGCTCTGACCTTTCAGCCATTGTTTTCTTGGCATCCTTTGTTCCCTTGCTCCCCAACTTTCTGCAAAGCACCACCCTCTGCCTGCTGAACCTCACCTGATGTTCATTCGTGAGTGAATATTAGATTAAAAACATGCATTTATTCATAGGCACCCTGCTCCTATTTCAGAGACATAATACTTCCCTGGGAAGAATGATAAAATACTACAATGGAGAGAACAAATGCTGTATTCACTGGACCCTCTCTGCTTCTCACACTTCTTCAGTTTATCTGTGTCAGGTCACTGACGCATCACTTATGTCCTCTACAACCTCAGCTCTCTGGTGACCCTACTCTCCACAGATATCCTGCCTCATGGTGGGGGGGGGTCAGACATCCCCCACAGCAGTGAGCTTCCTCACCTCTCCTCTCACTCTCTTGGTTCCTTTAGCCAGGCGACCCACCAGGTATTTTCTGCCGCTGAGTAAGTTCCTGCTTCAGGATCTTTGCCCATGATGCCCTCCTCCAATCTCTGCCAAAAAGCTGTTTTTGGATCATCCCCTGAAGTCAACCTCTTCCTGGTCCATATTTCCCTAACATTTCGTCTGTACTTCTCCCAGACTGCACCTGCTGGAGCACACACAGCTCACCTGCTCCTGCACCTGCTGGAGCACAAGCAGCTCACCTGCTCCTGCACCTGCTGGAGCACACACAGCTCACCTGCTCCTGCACCTGCTGGAGCACACACAGCTCACCTGCTCCTGCACCTGCTGGAGCACAAGCAGCTCACCTGCTCCTGCACCTGCTGGAGCACAAGCAGCTCACCTGCTCCTGCACCTGCTGGAGCACATGCAGCTCACCTGTGTCTTCCCCACTGGACACTGTGGGAAGGGGGTGGTGCTGGCTTCACATGGTTTCCAGCAGTGACCAGCACAGCCCTTTGTCTATAGCAGCTTTTCAACCTTTTTTATTTTACAGCACACTGGAACCTATAGTTAAACTTCTGTGGGACACTTAAATTATGTTAATCCCCCCAAAAAAAAGAGTAAAAACAATATATACTTACTGTGCTTTTAACTTCTTCCAAAAATAAATTAATGAATGATCTTTAAAAATTTTCGTGGCACACCAGTTGAAAATCACTGGTCTAGAGGGTTGTCATAGCATATTTATTGCCTGAATATCTATACATTTACTGTTGCAAATGTCAGCCTAGCTCCTAATGTATACAGATTGGATTCAATAATGAACTAAGGAACATGTTTCTCCTAGTGATTTCAAGATGAAGTTCTAACTAAATGATGACATCACCAGAATGCCTGCTGGGAAACAAGGTGCACCTGCTGACCGCTATGACCATAACGAATGGTCAGTGTGTGCAATGTCTGCTGATGGAGGTGGAGGGGATGAAGTGACAGACGATGGGCAAACAGCCAAAGAAAGACATCAAAGCAGAAGTAAACTTACCTTGGGTAGCAATATAATGATTGGGCCGATGATAACCCTAAAAATAAACAAGAAAGAATTTCTGATGAACTTAAAATCAACAAGCAGCACAGAAATCACAAGCTACATTTGCCGATGAATGCATTTACAAAGCCAGCAACTGTGCCACCTGAGAATAAACCATGACACCCAGTACCACTGAGCTCCCCTTCATACCAAAGGGGTGTCACACACAATAGCTCTCATGCCTGCACAGGAGGAGGGGGCAGCTTACTCATATGCTGGTGATGAGATGATGGTTGAGCAATAAACACTCATGACTCAGGGATTCTCTGAAGTAACATGACTGCGACTTGCAGAAAGTTCAAACAGACTGAGAATATTTTCATTTGTGTTTGGCACGTTATCGGCAATGTGCCAAGGGTTTAAAACATATTCTGTTACAGCGGTATAGACAGTTCCATTGATAGGAATACTCAAAACCGTTCTTAAATACCGCTAAAACCATGATATGATACTCTAGCAAGAGTCAAGAATTTAATGAGGTAGAAATTGCACAAGACTCCTTCTTTTTATCATGACCCTATAAAAAACAAGATAAAAGCTTGTATCAAAGAAAGAAAGGAACAAAGTAGTTGTAGGATAAGAATCTGGTCTGGGAGAAACAACTCCAACTTAGAGGAAATTATACCCAGGTAACCCGCTCTATCACATGGACTGAACACGTCCCATTTCTGGCCCAAGACTGTATAAAAGACTGTGCCCAAAGCCCGCTGGAAAACAGCAAAAAGAAACCTGAAGAGGAGATACAGATTTCTCAGACAACTTAAAAGCGTATCTGTTAGATTTTTTTGCTCTCAGAAACAAGTGCACAACAATGAACAAAAAAGTAAAATCATTCCTTTATAACTGACCTGCTGTTGGTCTCAAGTTATAGAATCGTGACTAATACAGAGAGAATTCTTTAGACAATCCCTCATTTCCCATTAGCCAGTAAATCCTTCAAGGGCAAGAACTCTGTCTGGCTTAGCCCCTCTGTATGTCAGGGCCTGGCAAGGTGCCAAGTACACGGGACGGACTCGTCTGATAAGGTGAAGCTGCCCACAAAGTTCACAAGTGGCCTGTGGTGCTAAACCCCACGGTTGTTTCTCAGGCCTCATTGACTGGGCCCCCTTAAAATACCTTCCTCACGAGGTTCTGAGACAGGACACTTTCCTGGGTTCCTTCCACCCTCTCTGGCCACCCAACCTCAGTCTGATTCCCCTGCCCTCGAGGCTGGAATGCGCCGTCCTGGGGCTTTTCCTCTGTCCACGCTCACTCCCTTGGTGATCCTGTCCAGTCCCGGGCCCTCAATGCCATCTGTTTGCCGAAAAAAATCTGATATTCTTATTTCTAGGCCAGACCTTCTCCTGGAAATCTTGATGTGTCCCCACTGGCTGTCAACACCTCCGCGTGGATGTCCCACGTGTAAAGTTTCCCTCCTCTCCTCTCTAGCCCCTGCCCCAGTCTGCTCCTCCACGGCCTTCTTCTCAGGCCTCCTGGCTCCTTTCTCCCTCCTATGCCCCATGGCCAATCCGTCAGCACATCCCACAGGGTCTCCCTTCAACATCCTACCGTCCCCACCACCACTGCTGCTTCCAGGGCCAACTGCTGTCACATCTCTGATGACTTCTTGCCACAGCTCCTGCCCTTATGCAGTTCATTCCCTTCTCCAGCCAGATCGCCGCATGTCCTGCTCATATCCCTCTAATGACTGTCTGTGTCACTCACAGTGAAAGCCAGCTGTGTACCCGACCTGCTGGCGGGCGCACGACCTCTCCCCTCATCACCTACAACTGCCAGGACCCCTTCCCACCATGCCACACCACCAGTGCTCGCCCGGTGGTTTTTCTTCAAATTCACCGGGCAAGCTCCCCAGCAAGGCCTCAGCTCAGGCTCTGCTCCCAGGAAGGTAAGTGACTCGCTCCCTCATCTTCTTTGCTCAGATGTCACTTTCTCAGCGGAACTGACTCTGGTCACTCTGTGCAAACTGCATCTCCACCTCAGACGTGGCCTTCCTGTTCCACCTTTAGAGCTTTGGTTTTCTCCACAGCACATATGACTTTCTAACATGCTACACAGAATTAACTTTTTAAATTATTGCCCATTTCTCCCAATTGAAACATGAGGTCGGAGGTTTCTACTTTTGGTCTGAATTGGTCACAGTTATCATTCTAGTCCCTAGAGCAGTAATTGACACACAGTAGGTGCACAGTAAGCTCTTCCTATGTGAATAAAGGGGCCCTGAGTTTTGATGTGCCTCTCTATTAAAATTCAAGTTCATTAATCTGGTATTTTCGTTATGTTATAGCCTTGCTTCGTGTTATTTCCTTGAGCTAGAATGTCTTCTTTCTTCTGCCTCTGTCTACCCACAGTTTAAAGCCCAGTTCAAATGACACCACTGCCTAGTCTGGTCACAATTACTCCTTCAGTGGGTGACTCAGCAAACCCTAAGTGCTCACTATAGTCAGGCCTGAGCCAGATGCAGGGCTACAGAGATGAGCAGGATGCTGCACTGTGGACCCAGCAGGGATTGCAGAGGCTGGGGCTAGAGTGTGAACCAAGTCCCCTGGAGCCTCCTAGGGAAGGTGTGTCACAGATGATTTGACAGGAAGAGGGGCTAGAGAAGACATTTCACATTTCAGCTGCTAAATTGGGGGGCTACGGAGAGAGGACAGCAGGTCTGGGACATTCCTGAGTACTCCCACAAAGTACTCGCTGAACATTTGATGAATACAGCAGTGAGTGTAATGCACCTTCTGAAGAAACCCTGCTTTAGTCAGAGTTATTAAAAAGCATCGAACCAGGATTTAATTTTTTACATTTGACAAAATGGTGTAAGGGGTCTTTGTTTGATGAATTGAGATATGAACTATTCTCTAAATAATCACCTTCAGTCCTCACCCACAAATTTATAACTATAAATGTCAAACCTTTCCAATTAGCACTAAAAATAACCTTCTTATAGTTATTTTTAGATAACTCTCTAAAGTTATCTAAAGATGCTAGTCACTTTCAGGAGCATCTGAGAAATACTTAACCAAGAAAATCAAACACTCCCTGCATATGGATGAAAGCTGCCCATGGAAGTATTGCCAGACTGAGACACAGTGTGCCTTGGGAACCACAAGGGAGCAGAAATTGTTTAATACAAACTTGGGCCTTGGAGGCAACAGCAACTTTCCCTTGATTTTTCAGTCTACTTTTGATTTCATTCATTCTTTCAAGTGAAAACATCCTGTCTCCTAAAGAATTTATTCTAATGTAAAACATTAAGTTAACATGATGCAGAATGAACAAAGAAGCAGTCTTCAATAATTAAACAGCCTACATATTTAATGACATGCCTTGCTTGCATTAGAAGTCCTGGTGAACAGCTGCCGACTACTTTGAAGGCAACTTAAAAGTGTAGTGATGACAAGGGATTGCAAATCACCGTATTAGGAATTAGAGAGTTTTGTCCCATTAATATGCAAACAGATTTTTTCTAAGTGTCGAACAATACAAGCTATTGACAAAAACTGGAAATAACATTTTCTTAGTTCACATAAGCATGAAATGGCAAAGGAGGCAGAGAATGTTCCACAGAGTCGCCAACAAACAGGTGAACTTGAGAAAAGGAGCGCCACCCATATCTTCACCATGAAGTCCTACAGTGCAGGGAGCAACATTAATGTGTTTGCTTTTGGCCTGGACCCAATGTGTATCCACTGATCTTACAACAGAAACAAGATCTGGTATGCCTGTAATCCCAGCACTCTGGGAGGCTGAGGTGGGTGGATGTCTTGAGCTCAGGAGTTCAAGACCAGCTTGAGCAAGAGTGAGATCCCGTCTCTACAAAAAAAAAAAAAGAAAGAAAGAAAGAAAGAAAAACTATCCAGGCTTATAGTGGGTGCCTGTAGTGCCAGCTACTTAGGAGGCTGGGGCAAAAGGATCGCTTGATTCCAAAAGTATGAGGTTGCTGTGAGCTATGGCACCATGACACTCTACCCAGGATGACAGAGCAAGACTCTATTTCAATTTAAAAAAAAAAAAGATCTGGTATATGTCAGAATGGGTGGGTTTACTGACAGTTTCATATCTTAATTTGATCATTACACATTAATATGTTTTGTGAAATGCGTATCAAACTATCACATGTAGCCCTAAAGTATATAGAGTGATAAAGAGGAAAAAATACATACATCGATATAATTTCCATTGATATAGTCTGAGTTACTATCCCCTTCTATTGTTTGCAGCCTCACCCGGGAATGATCATCTGCAAAGAAAAAAGAAGAAACAATAATTAACAAAAACAATCTGTCAGGCTGCTCCGAGCCCCAGAATGCAGGCACATCACAGCAAGATCACCCACACACATTGCTTTAAAGATAAACAATTAAGTCCTACACACCTTCTCCTTCCTATTTTGCTATTAAGACCAGGAAGGATTTATAATTCTTTATATTTTACAGTAAACCTCATTAACTTATTGTTTGATCATTGACAGACATAAAGTGTCGTCAAAGGTTTCAGACCTTTACATGCAGTGCTGTGAACCACAGCAGAATTTGGAAGTTTGAGCAACTTCACTAAATCACATACAAATCCTGAGTGTTGAAGGTTGCTTATGACATCCACCTTGACAAATGATGGCTATAAATGTACAGCAGCGCCTTCTGGGACGTGCGGACGTGATCCTAACCTCCACCATCATCTAAGATGTCTCTAAGCTTTCCCGCTGCATCCGAGGGTGTCAGTAGGCAAGACTAAATTGTTCCCATCAGCCATGTGACCCCAGGCCAGGCAGTGGTACCACAAGGCCTCAGCCTTCTCATGGGGTGGGGGGAGAGAGAGAGAGAACAGCACCTGTCTCAGAATTAGGTAGTTTCCAGGATAAAAAATTATCACACAGCAAGTACTATAAAGGGGTGACGTTTGTGGTATCAATTAACTATACATGTCTAAGTCACTTCCTGAATAAAAAACTTTCTCTATAAATACTGTTGAAGCATCTGTCGTTTCCTTAAAAATGTATTTCTGAAAAAGGAAGGCACAAACCCTAAGGACAGGGTTTTCCTGTTTCGATCACTGCTTTACTCCAGTCCCTAGATTTAGCACCTGGAACATAGGGGGTTCCCCCCAAATAGGTTTTGAATAGTAAAGTTTTTGTTTTTTTGAAAAAAAATACGTGTTAAAAAATTATTTTCCCAAACTAATGTTCATTTTAGCAGAGGAACCTCCCTTCTAATGAAAAACACATACCAGAACTCAATATTTAGGATAGAAGCTGGCTGTCCTTAAAAGGAAGCGGAGAAGAAGCTGCCAAGGGTATTTGACAAGGCCTCATCTCCTGTGTTGTGGGAGACGTAGGGGGTCCTGCTTCTGAGCATTTCCTTTGGGTTAGTGGGTGAGAAATGAATCCTACAGCCTGGGCGAGAGCCAAGAGGGCGGCAATAGTCGGCAAATGGCAGACTATTTAGTCCCCAGTCACTCGGACCTATTCCTTGGATTGAAATGCTCATGGGTGGGAGTCAAAATTTCATACTGGTTCCTGAAGTTCACCTGCTGTTTGGTAAATGTTCTGTTTGTTGCCAACAGTGCAGGCCAGAGGGAATCTGCGTCAGTATTCCACCCTTCCTTCCTGGCTGGGCCTTTCACTCCATGACAAATAGTCGCTTCATGTTGCTGGCTTACAATTAGTCAGGGAACAACAGATTTGTCTGCAATAGGTAACAGATAAAGACTGGGCCAGACAAGGAGGAAACTGTGTCTTTCTGCTCTGCTCAAAAGAGAACACGGGCCACCTGTAATCCTAGCACTGAGGGAGGCTGAGCGGGTAGATTGAGCTCCTGAGCCAGAGCAAGACCCTGTCTCTAAAAATAGCCAGGTGTTGTGTCGGGCACCTGTAGTCCCAGCTACTTGGGAGGCTGAGGCAAGAGAATTGCTTGAGCCCAAGAGCTGGAGGGTGATGTGAGCTATGATGCCACCGCACTCTACCAAAGGCAACAAAATGAGACTGTCTCAAAAACAAAAACAAAAACAATGATAACCTTCCTGCTCCTGTTTCTGTGTAGGGTAGTACAGAGGTTAAGCTCTCAGATTCTGGAGCCAGAACCCCCATTTGAATCCTGGTTCTGTCACTCTCCAGCTGTGTGACCTTGGACAAGTTACTTAATTTCTGCATGCCTCAGTTTCCTCAGCTGTAAAGCTGGAATAACAGTGCTTATATGATAGCGATATTTTGAGGATTAAGTGAGTTAATAAGTAAAAAATTAATAAGCACCCATCACTTATTTCATGACTTCCAAAGACTTAAATCAAGACGTGAACATTTCTCATTTGCACTATTTCATTTTTGACTTTAGATTCTTCTAGAGTCATGCTGAGGGCAAATGAATCCATGATGAGGGCTGCATTTTTACAACAGATTTTTTTCCCCCATCACCCTTTGTTTAAATCATTCAATGGTATAAATAGGAAAGTGACCAATAGTGGTCATACAAAGAAATCTGACACAATCATTACAAGAGATCACTATGGCTTTAATTTACCTCGGAAGGACAAATGTGACATCTTACAGAGGAAAAAGAAGGCAGGTTATAAAGTAGCATGTCTAGTAGAAGCCTATACACTGAAATGATCTAAGGCACTTGTGTGGGTAACTGGATGAATGGAGTTTCTGCTGGGGATAAAATCTGGAATAAGGTTTATTTTTATCTTTAAGATTTTTAAGTACTACTTTGTCTACATGGTTTACATTCTCTTTGCTGTCAGAAAGAAAACAAATCTATTCTTATTAAAAAAAATACCAACAAAAAAACAGCGAAAAAATAAACCCAATAGCTCCATGGCATAGGTAAAAGACTGGAATGAAACAGAAAATAAAACATTTTCCGAATGAAACAGAAAATAAAACATTGGCAGGGTTAGGTGGTGAGGTTCTGAGCAATGTTCTCCAACTTTTCTTTACTGTACACATTTTCTTTAATGTGTGTGAATTGCTGTTATAATTGGAGAAAACCTATTTGCCATGCATGACTGGAACATGATCAAAATAAAACTGATGTTTGTATCATAATCACAACCCAATGTCACCCTGCTGCAAAATGTAACTAACTCTGCCACTTTGAGAAACTCCGTCTGCCTAAAGGACTACTTGTTATTCCTCTCGCATCTTTCAACAAGCCCTTTATTAGATGAAATGGGCAAACTTGAAATTTTTGACTAAGAAACAGACACATAAAGACCTGGTCATAACAAACCGCTGCTTCAATCTTCTGATGCTCTCCCACTGGAGGTGGGCAGGTCTACCCTAAGTTCCTAAAATATGGTACCTAGGCCCTTTCCATCATGTAACATTACGTTTAAAAATACCTCAAAGTGCTTCAAATATTTTAACACTTCCCTATCAAACATAACGGATATCGGTAACAGCTTTGGAATTTTAATATGTGTGTGATCAGATATTCCTATAGTGGCCAAATTTGAGTATGTCACTGATAATCTTTGGCCTGTAACCAATTCCTTCTCTGTGCTAAATATTGATGACACATTTAAGGTAAATTGGAAAACGATCTAAGTAACATTTGGCCTCAGAGAGAAGACTCAAAATTCATTCTGATTACAACTGATTTCTGGAAGTAATGGCTCTGCTGCCCCTGTGGTTACGCTCTCGTCGGGGGTTGCTGCTGTGTTGTACAAGCTGCAGGAGAGACTTGTGACTGTGACCATCAGTTGCCAGGTGCCCGACCCTGCAGGGAGACCCTTTCTCTAGTTCTGTGTCCCTTCCTCTACCCGCACCCCCCTGGCCCCCCCCCCCGCCGCACCTCTCAGGTTCTGAGCAAGCAGCAGACCAGCAGCCCTGGAGTGTGATGAGGTGGCTGCGGGACTGTGCTCTTCCCGGTGGCTTTTCATATGTCTTGTCTCGTTTCTGGCTCTCTCATCCCCTTGTCCCTGTGTGAGAGACTCTTCCTGGTTACGCATCAGAATCCTGGCAGGGATCTCTGACTATTACTTTGTGTGATTTTTCTAGACATTGACCCTATGCTTTCCTGAACACAGAGGGTCGCCTTGCTTCTCCCGTCCTCTCGTCCACCTGAACTTAAGGCCCAAATCTCTCTCTGCCAGTTCTCGCTTAGCTATTCACTCTTGTCCCCTCCTTCCCAACTGTCTCAGCTTTTCCAGCTAAGGCGGATCATGACATTTTGAGATTTCTCCAAAATAAATAGATGATGACAATGTTGGAGTCACTCAGCAGAGAGAAGTACGTTGCTGCCAAACAACATCTTGGGGAAGGGAAGCCTTCAACACGGGCCATCAGGTTGGGCTGCTGGTTAGAAGAAGCCGGGCGCTGGAGCAGGCCCAAAGGTACAGTCATCTGGTAGTTACCGCTCAGTTAGGAAAGGCAGTGGGACAGCA
>CAUYRH010118855.1:0-18188 GCA_963574655.1 Perodicticus potto
CTATAAATTAGCTTCATAGTAGGGCTGAGTACATTGAATACTTTTTCTTCCATTCTTGAGATACTTTGCTAAGAAGAATATGTTCCAGCTCCATCCATGCCTATTTTTATTGATAGTGAAACCATAGTTTTTGTTTTATAGAATTGTAGTAAACATTGGCACTGTTCTATAATACAAAAGTATGTTACAATACATGATTGTTTATAGTAGATGATATTTCTTTTTTGTTACTGTTAGAGATGTACAAATGTCTGTACCTAAAGTTGTCTTCTTGAATTACTGTAGCAGTCCCTGCAGAAGTTGACAGCTATCATAGCCTATTCCCTTTAGAACCACTGCCACCTCCCCACCGGATACAGAAATCAAATAATTTTGGTTATATTACATCTTGCTACAAAGCTGTAAATAGCAAAGATGATCTGCCATATTGCCTTCGGAGAATACATGGTAAGGAATATAAACTATCTTCTTTTATAATCTATTATTTGGCTCGAGATTATTTAAACCTTCCTGAATAAATTGATTTAACATATGAATCTAAAGGACAATAAATATTGTTTTCCTTTGGAAATTAGTACCTCATAAGCAATGTATTTCCTTCATATTTCTGATGGAATATGATAGATGCCATTTACAGGTTACGGTAACACAATAATTTTCTATTTCAGGTTTTCGTCTTGTTAACACAAAGTGCATGGTGTTGGTCGATATGTGGAAAAAAATTCAGCACTCAAATATTGTAACTTTGCGTGAAGTATTTACCACTAAGGCATTTGCCGAGCCCTGTGAGTAACTTATGTTATCATCTGTCTTTCTGCTGGTGAGCTTCATTATTTGAAGCCAGATTTCAATAATGAGTGTTTGGGTTTGATTTTCAGCTCTTGTGTTTGCGTATGATTTCCATGCTGGAGGAGAAACTATGATGAGCAGACACTTTAATGACCCTAATGCTGATGCCTATTTCACAAAGAGAAAGTGGGGTAAGAAAAAGATGCAAGCAGACTTTATTTTGGCACATGCTTTTGCTCAGTAGAATGCTAGTTGTGTTGCGAAATACATCTAAATTTATCCCTGGCTAGGCAGGTTACACCTGTAACAGCATTGTGGAAAGCCAAGGTAGGTAGATTGCTTGAGCTGAGGAGTTCCAGACCAGCCTGAGCAGAAACAAGACCCCATTTCTACTAAAAATAGAAAAAACTAGCCAGGCATTGTGGTCTGTGCCTATAGTTGGAGCTACTCGAAGGCTGAGTCAAGAGGATCACTTGAGCCCAGGAGTTTGAGGTTGCTGTGAGCTAGGCTGATGCCATGGCACCGGGCCACAGAGTCAGACTCTGTCTCAAAAAAAAAAAATCTATCCCTGTAATTAATTCAGCTTAAAAGAAATAGTGTCAATCTGCAACAAGTTAGGAAATGAATTTTGTCTGTTTACTAAGATGAGTTGATGAAGACTCACTTAAATACCTGGTGTCTGAAATAGCTAGAAATATGTTAAAAATTTTTTTCTTCTTAGTATGTTTTTTTAAAAATTATGCTTTCTTAATAAAGATGATTTGGAAAATATAATTTAATAAATTAAAAAGAAAAATTTTTTTTTTTTTTTTTTTTGGAGAGTCTCATTTTGTCACCTTGGGTAGAGTACCCTGGCATCATCATAGCTAACAGCAACCTCAAACTTTTGGCCTTGAGTAATCCTCTTGCCTCAGCCTCCCTTATGGCTTCACTACCAAAGCACAAGCATTATGAATTTTGTTTTTTCTCCCTCTGGATTGCTTTGTATCATTTTATATCATTGCATCTTTCATTCAAGTATTTTCCCTTAGTTCTTAACATTCTCTGACTATAATTTAGTGATTTTTGTTGTGACTATCTCATCATTCATGTAATTATTTCCCTAAGCAAATGCTTTTGTTTAAAGGTAGGATTCCAAGTTGTCTTCAAAATAGATTTTCAAGTAACTTGAACATGATAGATTTTCTTTCTCTTTTTTTTTGCCCTTTTCTCATAATTAAAGAATTGTTTTACCAAAAATAATTATTTTATCATTCTATTTCTGCAAAAGAACTGCAGTACTCTAATTATACTCTAACAAATGTTTATTAAAAGGAAAAGTATCTGAGACAAAGTAAATTTATTTTGAAATGTCTATTAATTTATGTATTTGGGGAAGGTCTCGTTTTGTGGTATGGGTGTGAGAAGGAAGCATCACATTCTTTAGAATTGTTTTTAATCTCTTTAATATTTTCTTGAACATATAACTAATAGAAATTAAAGGAGGCATGAAAGATTTGAGTCTACATTATAGTATTTTTCAGATTGTGACTCTTTTAAAGACTCTAATTGTAGATAAAAATATATTAACTTCTGCTTGCTTGTAACTTAGCTTTCTACATTACAGTTGAAAAAACAAAACTGTGGTTACATGGTTGTTCCACATTAAAAATCTGGGCATATAATGTAGTCATTTTTTTTCCTTTTGCCATGTCAGTTGTAGACACATGCATGACTTTATTGAAGGGGATGTGGTATAACTTTTCCTAAATGTGAATATAGTTGTGTTCAAGTTTATTTTAGTGATAACACCTGTGAAATGACTGTTGGCTTTAACTTATAGCTGGGTTTCTCAACCTTAGTTGGGCTGTATAATTATTTTGGTGAGGGCTATCCTGTGCATTGCAGAATGTTAAGCGGTGATGTCTGCCCACTGGATGGCCTGGCTTCTACCTACTGAATGCCAGTAGCAAACTCCTCTTCTACCCCAGTGGTGACATCAAGAATGTCTCCACACATTGCCAGATGGCCTGGGGGCCAAAATCAACCCCTGTTGAGAACCACTGTTTATAACATTCTTTTTTATTTTAATTATTCTGTTTTTGTTATTATTTGATATATTAATGTTTAAATGCTTTATAGGAACCAATACCTTTTCTAATAATTTTGAAATTGTTTGAAAGATAGTAATTTCCCTAAACATACCATACATGCATGGAAGTCTCCTGTTTGCTTATACTATGAAATTTATTAGCACAAACCAAAAAATTATGTATTATAAGAAATGTACTAATTTAGGAAATGGTAATAGAATTGTACCATGTAGAGGTTAATGGGTTTAGAATGAGTTGATGTGGGTGCTAGAACAGAATCTGGCGCACAGTCAGTACTGAGTACCATGTGTTTGCTATAAATGTTCCTTTTCCTTGTTACCACATTTGTTAAGTCTTTTCAAACTCTTCATAGTCATCTTTAACAGTGTCTTGGTGTTTATCACTAGAACCACTTTGTGAGTCGTCTAATACTTTTTATTCTTTTTGAGTGTATTGTCTACAGTTATGCCTAAATTGAGAAGTAATAATTTGTGAATTTTGTGTGTGTGTCTTACTAGACATTTTATCCTAAGCTATGAGCACCTATTTTTGTTTTATTATCTCTGTAATTAATCAGTTAACTTCGTTGTTTTTATATCTGATTCACAAAAGTTTGTTGTATCCCCTGAAATAATTACAAAATCTGGATTATATTTGCCTCCCTTTCTACTTATTTGAGTATTAACTATGATATAGAAAATATTATCAAAAAGCAATTATGAGAGTTTATAGGATAAAAATGATTACTTTTCATAGTAGATCAGATTATGTTTGCGTTTCGTCATTACACACAAGTGGTATGTAGTATTTTACATTTATGTTTATGTGTGAATTGGTTATCTCCTGTATAATTGACATGTCTGTAGTAGAGGAAGTTGAGCAGTACTTAGAAAATAAATAAGATAAATGATGGTGGACATTTTAATTTCCCTCAAGCCACAGAATGACCAGCCTCTGTATACCTAAACAATAGTGTAGGCTAGGATTTATCCATATTTTAAGTAAAATAGCAGTCTCTACTCTTGTTTTTAATCTGAATTTATATTTATTTAGTTAACAATTAACTACAAATTCTTATGTTAAGTAATTTTTGTTGTTGAATAATTATGTGGTCACAGAAATGAACATTTCATTGAGAACCCTATTTCTGCTAACAATATAAAAAGTATAATCTCAGATATAGGAACCTTTGGTCTCTTATATTCTTACTTACAGCCAAAAATTATACATGCACACATACAAATTTGACACATTGTGCTGTGAATATACATGAATTTCCTGTGTTAATTTTGGATCAAATGTTTTGGTCTTTTAATTGATAATTTAACTAAAGATGTCATTTTGAAATTTGTTTTATAGGTCAACACGATGGACCATTGCCCAGGCAGCATGCAGGATTATTGCCAGAATCTCTTATTTGGGCTTATATTGTCCAGCTAAGTTCTGCATTGCGTACCATTCATACTGCCGGTTTGGCATGTCGAGTCATGGACCCCACAAAGATTCTGATAACTGGCAAAACGAGGTACTAACATTTGACTTGGGCTTCTTTCTTGGGCTTCTTTCATTTGATGGCTTAGGAAACGAACTATGATGATATGTTTTAATTTTATTTTTTCATATATTCTATCCAGAAGAACTGCTATCACTTTGAGTCTACTTGTAAGTTTTTTTTAATGTTGAATTTTTAATAAAATGCTTGTTAATAACCCAAAACTCTTGGGAAGGATCAGGGAGGTATATGTTGTTAGTATTGGGGGAATACAGAAATAATATCCATACAACTGTCCTATGTGAAACCATGATTTTCAAATTTTACGATGAATCAGAATCACCTGCAGGGCTTATTAAACATAAATTGCAGAGCTTTAGCCCTGGAGTTTTTTGGTTTTGGAGTTTTTGCTTTACAAACAATTTTTTTGTTTGTTTTTTTAGTGAGGCAGACTCTTAACTTAGTTGCCCAGGTTCCAGTGCCATGGCCTCAGCCTGGCTCACAGCAACCTCCAACTCCTGGGCTCAAGGGATCCCCCCTATCTCACCCTCCCAAGTATCTGGGGTCGCAGGCACCCACCATGCCCCTGGCTGATTTTTCTATTTTTAGTAGCAACGGGATCTCCCTTTTGCCCAGTCTGGTTTCAAATTACTGAGCTCAAGGTATCCTCCCACCTCTGCCTCCCAGAGTGCAAGGATTACAGGTGTGAAGCACTGTGCCTAGCCCAGATTTTTTCTTTTACCACAAACATTGCCTGATAAACCTAGAGTTTTTCATTCATTAAGTGTGATAGGCCTGAAAATTTGCATTTTTAAGAAGTTCCTAGGTGATGCCATTGTTGCTGGGTGAGTTCCAGATTTTTTAGAACCACCGATACAGAGTTACCAGTCTTGACTTCGTCTGATTTTTGAGTTACTATTAATTTTGAGAATTGCCTTGGACAGCGTAGCATAGAGCTAAAGATCTAATACCAGGCAACTTGAGTTTATATCCTGGTTCTCTTAGTTACTATGTGTATGATCTTCAACAGGTAACTTAACTTCAAGTTGTGTTTTGACAAACACAGGTGCTGTTACTAACTTTATTTTCTTCATTTATAAAGTATCTTATGGGTTATTGTGAGATTGAATAAGTTAATACGTGTAAAATGGTTAGAACAGTGCCTGGTACATCTTATCAAGTGTTAACCGGCTATCTCTTTTTAGTGGATATCTTTTAAACATCTTGGACGCCAGGGCACTCTACCGAAGGCAATAAAGTGAGACTCTCTACAAAAAAAAAAAAAAAAGAGAGATAGTTCTGGCTTTATCAGTTACTGACTTTTTTTTTTTTTTGAGACAGAGTCTTACTCTGTTGCCCAGGCTAGAGTGCCCTGGCATCAGCCTATCTCACAGCAACCTCAAACTCCTGGGCTCAAGCTATCCCTGTGTCTTAGCCTCCCAGGTAGTTGGGACTACAGGTGCCCCACCACAAAGCCCAGCTAATTTTTCTGTTTTTAGTAGAGACAGGGTCTCACTCTTGCTCAGGCTGATCTCAAACTCCTAAACTCAAACAATCCACCCACCTCAACCTCCGAGTGATAAGTTTATAGGTGTGACCCACTGGGATCAGCCCAGTTACCGACTTAGAACTGGGCCATAATTTCCTCATTTCTAAAATGATGAGTGGTGAAGGTGATATATGCGGGTGGTGAAGGAATGAGACTAAATAGTCTGAGTCCTTCCTAATATTATAGGGAATGTTAAATTCCATTAGTATATAATTTTTTTTTTTTTTTTTTTTTTTTGGTAGAGACAGAGTCTCTCTTTATTGCCCTCAATAGAATGCCGTGGTGTCACACAGCTCACAGCAACCTCCAAGTCCTGGGTTTAGGTGAATCTCCTGCCTCAGCCTCCCGAGTAGCTGGGACTACAGGCACCCGCCACAACCCCCGGCTATTTTTCTGTTTTTGCAGTTCGGCTGAGGCCAGGTTTGAACCCGCCACCTTCGGTATATGGGGCCAGCATCCTACTCAATGAGCCACAGGCACTGCCCTTTTTTTCGTTTTTTGTTTTTTTTTTAAGTATATAATTTTTAAAACCCTCATTTTAATTATTTTCTTAAATTCTCTGTCCTTAAAGGTTACGAGTAAATTGTGTTGGAGTTTTTGATGTTTTAACATTTGATAACAGCCAGAATAATAATCCATTGGCATTAATGGCCCAGTATCAGGTGAGTAAGAATTAATGTGAATACTTAGATTGAATAACTTAAAGCTTGTTTTTATGTTTTAAAGACAAGTTTTATTTCAAAGTATTTCAGGGTTTTAAACCTAGATTTCAGTTTATTTTTGGGTGGTCTCTGCAAACTTTGTGTATTTCATAACCACTGAGATACAGTATAGAGTCCTTACAGAGTGGAATACATAAATTAATGATAGTGTCAGAGACTCTTAGCTGTTCAGAATAAGAATGTATTTATGTGATTGTTCCCAACATAGATGGATTAAAACAGCTTAGTCAGCTGGATGAATTACATTAATTATCACCCTTTTCTCTACTTTAATTTAATCACACCGATTATTTTTACTTTTAGAACACTTGTCTCACTACCATTCATAAAATTTTAGAAATATTTTCAAAGGCTTATTGGATTGCCATTTTCTAAATTTACTCAAACCCTATCATTCACTTTATATACATTATCAGAATTTGGTTATTGTCTGACTTCCTTCTATTAGGGTTCATCTAGGCCTCATGATGTTGTTCTTAGGTATTTTGCTATTTCTTATTTCCTGATTTCAATATGACAAGGCCTAAGAGAGCAGTAACCTATCCCTTTAAGCATTAAGAATAGTTGCTTTTGCCTTGATTACTCTGCAAGAAATATGACAAAAGTAAATATTTCACCTCATTCAGTTTGTATTGCAGTACTTCACATTAGGCTAGACAACTATACTTTTAAGACATGCAACTTTGTATGTAAGAAGTTTTAGGTTTTTGTGAACATTTATTAACTTACAGAGGCTTGATATAAGGCATCATCTCTTATCATATCCTTCCCATTGCTCTCTTTTCAACTTCTTTTGTGTAAAGTTTTAAGAGAAGATTTTAGTTCACTTTTATATAAGACAAAATTTGAGAACAAAAAGAAAGGGACAAAATGCGAAGTAGAGTGTAAGTAGTATTTAGTATTCTGATTTATGCACAAATCTTTGCTACTAAACCACAGTCACTGCCATCCCAAGACTGCCAGGCATTCATTGCACTCTGTTGTATGCAGACTTCTTACATCTCCCTTCTCTCTGCTTGTGCCCACCTAACCTCACCAGCTGCCAAACTATCGTGGTTGATAGCAGCATCTAGGGGGCACTGTGAGGAGGAATCTGCCGAATTCTTTTTCTCCCCAGCAGCAGGTTTCTTCTGCCTAAGGGATTTGCTCCCTCTTTCTTATCTAGGGTGGTTGTTTCTTAGGTTAAGTTCCTTCTTATCTTCTATCTTATACTTAATACTTCACTAATTGGCTCTGATTAATTTTTCTTCCTATCTTTGTGCTTCCAAAAGTGACCAATGATTGACTGATAGTAATCTTCATTTATCCAAACAAATCATATTAAATTTTTAAAGGAAAATTATACATTTTTTTAGAGCCAGTGCCATTAACTTCTTTTGTTAAAGTATCTCGAACCCCCCATCCACATTAAAAAACAAAACAAAAGCCTCACACTTGTCTCCTTATTCTGTTCTGAATAGGGTTCCTTTTCTTTAAAATTATTAGTATAAACTATATCAGACTAGTTTGTGTGTGTCTCAACAGTTTCTTTTATTTGTAAATGTACAGTATTTCAGTCATGTTAAGGGTTGTGTGGCTACCTTGAAAAACAAAACTCTTCGTAGGAAAAAATGGTCTCTGAGTTCCAAACAACCCACCTATTAAGTAAGCATTTAGGGCAACCGATTTCTAAGTTAGGAACTGCCTTCCTTCATAAAATTAGGCAACTTTTAACCAACTGTCACTTTCTCTTTATTTTTTCCACATTAAAGGATATAATCAGACTTTTTTCCCGTTCTTTCTTTCTTTTTTAGTATATACGTATAGATGATTTTTATTATAGTAAAGTATAGGAGAAAATTAAAGCTAGTCCCAAAAAGGGGAATGTGATTTTACAGAGAAGAGGGAACGTGAGAAGGAGTGCATTGTTTCTTGTAGTCTATTTTTCATAGTCTGTTTCAGACACGTGAATAGAGACTGACTTTCAGTAAAATGGACATAAGTAGAGCCATAGATAGAATCAGAAAAAGAAATCAAGAAATCAAGAATCAGGAAGAAACTGAAAATGAGTTGGGGGGCAAACCTCCTGAATTCAACAAATGGGGGGAAAAACCAGATGGAGGTAAGAAGCAAAATAACAAATGGAAAATTGTTTAGCTGGGAAATAAGGAAAGGAAAGTTAATTTTTGTGATGTTAAACTCTCTTAATTAATTAAGCAAGACTTCATTAACTTCTTCTGTTTAAAAAAAAAAAATTCTAATTTAATCTAGATTGTGTCACATGTATGCCTTATTTCTAAAAGTGAGCATTCCCTCCTTGAGTTAGTTGTAGAGAGGTGGTGAGATGTACTCAAAATCAGATACTCTTATTTTTTAAACCAGTCCATTTCTGTAGCTATCTTGGGTAGTTGTCTTCCTGTCTCTTAATAGGGAATAATGGAATGTTGTAGGAAAGAGGCTTAATACAGCATCCATTCAGGGTGGAGCCAAACTGAAAATTGTGCTTTTTATGGGTTGGTCCCTGATGCTGAAATACTTGATAAATAACAACCACCTACAGTCTGCTTTGAATACATTGGATTGAAACTCAGAAATTTACAGCTAGAATTTACATGTACTGATTTTTTTTTTTTTGACCAAGGTTTCTATAATTTCATTAATATAACTTGGATTGTTTTACCTGATCTACAGTGTGATTGGGGGAATCTTTTTAGAGTTCATGGGAGAATCCTCCAGAGAACAGAAACGCTGGTGCCATCAATCGTGTTCCTTCTCGTGCCAGCTTCCCTCCCAGTACTGTACCACTGAAGCTTTTAAAAAGTTCCTCTGACATGAATCCTTGGCATATCTGCATCTCTCTCCTGATAAATTGAAAGTAGTTGATCTAATCAGTTTTGTTTGTTTTTTTACTGATTATATGATCTCATGTTTAAAATATCAGATTCACAAATATTAGTTTGGGACACATTTTTAAATTTGGACTTTTAAATGTTACTTTAGTAATGGAGTTTGCCTTCCTCATTTCTTATTATTTGGGTAAAATGTTGTTAAAGATAGCCATAAAGTGCTAAAATTTCATTAGCAATTGACAAACTAGCGTATTTCAGTTACACCTATTCCCCTCCCCTGATGACTCTCAACCCTGGCTGCATAGAAGAATCTCTTGTGGAGGCCCTGAAAATACTAATACCTAAGTGTTCCTCCACACTGACAGTACCATGACGGGATGGCCACTAGACGATTTTTGTTTTTGTGGTCTTTACTTTTTGTTTTTAAGCTTCTCAGGTGGATTTTAATGTACAGCTAGACTTGAAACCTTCTTGTAAAAAAACCAACACATCTAATAATTAAAAAATCTTCTCAGATTTTGAAGATTTACAGAAATCTTATGTAGAAATTATTTCAAATGATTTCTTGTTACCTCTGAGCTACTCCATTCTCCAAGCTATGTGATTATTAATATAGGTCCCTACTAACCAGGACCAGTTGGATGGCTATTCTGTTTCCCTGAGTTATAATAGATGCTAAAGAGCTTACCCTAATTCAGCCAGCTGTGTTTTGAAAATCCTTTTAGAAGGAAAGTCTCAGAATGGTAAATCTTTAAAAGTTAAAAAAAAAGTCTACTTGGAAACAAAGACAGAGGGAGTGTTATTGAGGTTTGCAGCATTTTCGACCTTCTAGAGAACTTGCTGTAAATGAGGTTAATGTGTATGTTTGTAATGGACTAGAAGTATAATATAGTTATGGGAGCTTTCAAATAAATCTTTATACTCCCACTATATTCTGGGAGTCATGGAAAATGAGAAAAATGTGTATCTTAAGTTGCTGTGGTCATAGTAAAGCAAGTGTAAAGTAACATTAAAATTTGTTGTAATAGAGGGCAGCGCCTGTGGCTCAAAGGAGTAGGGTGCTGGCCCCATATGCCGGAGGTGGCAGGTTCAAACCCAGCCCCAGCCAAAAAAAAAAAAAAAAAAAATTTGTTGTAATAGAGAAGAATATCAGCTCTGTTTAAATTTTAAAAAAATTTTTTAAACCGAAAAACATTTAAAAGCAGTTGTCTGTAGTTAGCACATGAATTGCTTAAAGTTGCTTAAAGTGTAACCCTAAAACTACCTTCGTTGGAATTAACCTGATGAGCACCAGTGTTTGGGAACCATGCCCTAAGTTCTGCAGCTTTTTTATAAGGATAATTTTTTCCATTTAAGGGGTAGTGTCAGTGTATTAATGTATACTTTTGAAATAAAAATTAAAGTTATATTTATTCTTTCACGTCAGCAAGCAGATCTGATATCATTAGGAAAAGTTGTGTTGGCTTTGGCTTGCAACTCTTTGGCAGGAATTCAGCGAGAGAATTTACAGAAAGCCATGGAACTGGTGACAATCAACTATTCCTCTGACCTGAAGAATCTGATTTTGTAAGTTTCAATATGTGATGAAATGTATATAATGTTTTTTTAAGTTTGGGTATGCTTATTTTCATAAGGGGCCTTTTAGCAGTGGTTCTGTTTTTAGTTCCTATTTAAAATCAAGCAGAATGATAAACTTTTAATTTCTTTTTTTATTGTTAAATATATATATTTAGAATAAATTAGTAAACTGATATGTTTAAATTATTGATGTAAACAGTTGGTCAAAGGACACTCTGTAGAGCTTGCGTTGGTATCCACTAGCTACATGTGACCTTTTAAATTGATAATAATTAAAATTTAAAATTCAGTTCTTTAATTGTGTTAGCCACATTTCAAGAGCTCAGCAGCCAGCCACATGTAGCTACTGGCTAACGTAATTAGACAGCACTGATATGGAACGTTTCTATCACCTCAGAGTTCCTTTTTGGATAGTGCTACTCTTAGAGAATGTAAAAACTATCATGAATAAGCTTCAGATGTAATCCAGTTGCCTACTCTATGGCCAAAACACCCATTCTGGAAAGCATGTGTGTAGAGGGCCCCTTACTTATGCGCCAATATTTTTACTCCAGAGAATCCTTGAATAAGCTTTAAGTAAATTTGACTTAGGAGAAACCCGTTGTGTACTATGGTCATTGCAGAATGACTTCCGCCTAAGATACATCTACTATTGAGAGATGCCAGAGGCAACCACCACTTTTATTATAAGTTATGTTAGAGAAGAGATGCTAGGAAGTCTTGAAATTTTCCCTAGTATATTCTAGAAGTAATTAGAACTTACTGATCCTAATCAACAGTCTCTTTTAGCTTACAGCTATCCCTTCTGATCTTTCTGTGTAGCCCCGGATGATCCAGTTTCTTTTTGGACCAGCCCTGGGGTATGAAATTGGGGGATGGAGGATGGGGCTGCCCACCTGATCTTTGTTACACTGGCCTAAATGTCCTGCTTGTGACAGAGCATTGGAAGCCCGTGATTGTCTGGATCCTGTTAATAAATAAGATTATTTATCTTTTAAATAAAAATATTTGTTTTATATATGAATCACACACAATGTCTCAAATAATCATAAGTTATAATGTCTAAATTATTTTTTCTATAAAAGTGGGAGTAGAGGGTATAAACACAACAAATTGGCCATATGTTAATAATTATTGAAATTAGAGGTTCACAATATTACTATTCTCTCTACTTTTAAAAATATTTGAAATTTTCCTTAATAAAAAATGAATTAAAACAAGGCACACTTTAATAATAACCACAAACTAAAATTTATGGAACAATAAACCATGTATCAGGTGTTTACAGACTACTTAACATGAACTAATTCATTTAATTCTCCCAATAAACCTATAAAGTAGGCTATTATTAGCACCATTTTAGAGATGACAAAACTGAATCAGAGAGGTAAAAAAACTTGCCAAAGTCATATAGCTTGTAATTACTTTAAATATGGCTAGCTAGATAAAGATATATGAGTAATTACTGATGAATAGCTGTGACATAGATTATTCACATGGGTGTAATAACCATTTATTCAACAAAAGAATGCCTACTATATGCCAGACGCTCAGGATACTTTGAACAAGCTGAACAAAATTGCTATCTTCTGGAGTTCACATCCTAATGGAGAGAAAGAGTTAATAAACATATAACAAACAAATGGGGTATTTTCAGATAATAAAGAGCATAAGACAATTATAAGCAAAAGAATGAAAGAATAGGAGGCTGCTTTCTCATGAAAGTCAGAATGGCTTACCTATAGAATAAATAGTAATAAAAGATAGAGAATCTTTATATTCTAACAGTTAATCTTGGAAAAGATACTATTTTCTGCCTTCATTATAATGATAGAAATTGAACTCGTGTCTTCGGATTTTGTGTTAAAGCATGAAGATTTCTCAGAAATGAATGTATGATAACTGGTAGATAAAGTTGCAGAGTACAACTTCCCAAAAAACCCGGCTCCTTCAGGTTAGCAAAACTGAAGACTCAGTTTTAGTTTCACAAATTATCTTTGAAGAGCAACAGGAAAAGCTGCCTACCCCACAATCCACCCCCTATTTTACTGCTTTCAAAAAGCTCGTAACAAGCTTTTCAACCAGCAACATTGTGAAGAAGGATTTGAGACTGGAAATGGCTAAGTGCAACCCTACTCTACTTTGCTTTCTCATTTCCCTAACAGTAAAAATGTAGAGACAAGACATGTTCACAGTTTCTCCATTAGCTCTTAAAAATTTCCAAAAAGAATTACTATGTAATATTTAAGCATAAAAATGACTTGCATGAAAAGATGTTTTCCAAATTGTATACATTAAGATGATGGCAGCAGCAACAGCTGTGTATTTGTGGGTTATGTTGTTTTTAAAATTGCATATTGAACATTCAAGTGATTCTTTTATTTTGGTTAGGTATTTGTTGACTGACCAAAACAGGATGCGAAGTGTAAATGACATCATGCCCATGATTGGTGCTCGATTTTATACTCAATTGGATGCTGCTCAAATGAGAAATGATGTCATAGAGGAAGACCTGGCCAAGGTAAAAGTGTGGTTAATAAATGTATCTGTGTGTGTACTGCACTTGCATCTGAGTGTATAAATAGATGTAAAATAAACAATGTACTGCATGTAGTGCCCACTTCGCTAAGATTGCAGATAGTACTGTCCAAACAGAGTTTAGTGTTTAATTTCTTATGTCCTCAGGTCACTAGTTCTTTTCATTAATAGCTTTGCTACAGTCATTTGACAAATGTCTGGTTTTTTCATGTTATTTACTTTCACAACTCCTGAAAGTGGTCAGCTCCGTAATCTTCTTGTGTATTATTAAACAAAGTGAACTAAATATATTTAAAAGTAGAATCAAAAGGTGCGAATGTCAGGGTTATAAATATTTAAAGGTAATATTGGTACAGGATACCAGTATATTTTGGCTTTTATATTTAGTTATCTGGAACATTAACATTCTTTCTTTTTAAAATGTTTTATAGGAGGTTCAAAATGGAAGACTGTTTAGGCTTCTAGCAAAATTGGGAACAATCAATGAGAGGCCGGAGTAAGGATCTACAGTATTTTATGTTATGTTTTCAATCAGCGGTACTCTTTTGCATAATGACAATGAGTGTACAATATTCTTACTGGTTTGGATAAAGAGAAAATCCTCTGTGAGATGACCTTAAGACTATGTTAGCCATTTAGGGTGGTGGTGTTAATAATGCCTAGGTGTGCTTGTCCTTACGAATTTTATACACATATACACATACAGAAAATATACTATTAGAAATTTCTGTGGTGGTTTGTACATGAGAGAGCATTTTATAACATTGCCTCTACCTTGTCTTCTTTCTGAACAAAATATTTCAAATTAGTTTATTTTGGTCAGTTTAGAGACTTCAGAAATCTGTTGAGTGCCTTTTCTATAAAAATGCGTTTTTAATCGGTGACGTTGGAAAGGCATCACCATTTTACACTATTTGTCACTTAGGTACACCTCATTTACAAGTTAGTTGTATCTTGATAAGCAGAGTTGATGTCTGTACTACGTAACTGTCAAAGATAGAAGTTCGCTATCAATGACTGTAACATAAGTAACATTTCAAGAATGTTTCATCTATTTTAGAGGTGGGTAATAGATAAAGATCACTGCTTGAGGGATTTTTTTTTTTTTACCTTGCACTTCCCTTTCTTAGAATTAAAAGACTCAATTGGAATTTTCCCTAGTAATTTTTCTAAATGAAGAGAACATAATGTATGTTGAATCATTTTTTGGGAATTCTTTCAGCTGTTTCTTCTGGCATTTATTTATCTCTTTGAGGTGTGTGTTTACAGTCTTTTGGAGTTTTTTTTCAGAGGAGGGGAGGTTTTGAGACAGAGTAACTCTGTTGCCCAGGCTGGAGTGCAGTTGTGTCATCCTAACTCACTGGAACCGTGCCCAACCTGTAGTCTTATGTCCTGGTTTTTAAAAAAATGTTTAGCTAATGACTCATCCCCTTTCCTCAATGCACACACAACATACGCACACTCTGTCACATACATTCTGTGCTTAACTTATAAATTGTGAGTTAAATCTGTCTTCATTGTTGACATATTATTGACTAGATAAATCCTGTCTATAGCTGTATTGGGTTTTGTTTTCTTGGAGTTAATAATTATGTTGTATAGAAAACAAAGCAAATGAAAACACATTTACCATTAGTTCTTTCCATACTGTCGGCCAGAGTTACAAAAACCTTTTCTGTAGGGTCAGAAATAGGTATATGAAACATATCCCCAAATCAAGAGATTTTAAAAGCCACATGAAAGGAAACAAATGAAGCCCTCCTAGGAAAAATGATAAATAAGCCAAGCAAGTTGAAATTTGCATGGGTAAATCAGAAAGAACCCCGTCAATTGTGTTTCTTGGAAGTGAAATAATGGACCATAACACTGTCTGTCTCAAAACTGTTGTAGTGACCCATATAACCCCTTCAGTTCCTTTTTTCCCTCGCCCCCTTAGAGAAATTAACCCTGGAGTTTCTGCCCTATCTGGGCTGGTTGCACTTTAAGCCCACACACACTTCAGAACTGGAGCTTTTCTTCACTGTTATTCTGGGAATTCTCATTTTCTCTTTGGATACTCTGTTTATTCTTTTTTTTTTTTTTTGAGACAGAGTCTCACTATGTCACCCTTGGTACAGTGCCATGGCATCATAGTTCACGGCAACCTCGAACTCTTGGACTTAAGCAGATTCTCTTGCCTCAGCCTCCCAAGCAGGGACTACAGGCACCCACAACAATGCCCAGCTATTTTTTTTTTTCTCTTTAATTGTAGTTGTCATTGTTGTTTAGCTTGTCTGGCCGGGCTCAGACCCATCAGCCCTGGTGTATGTGGCTGGTGCCGTAACCACTGAACAATGGGTGCCGAGCCAGTTTATTCTTCTTATTTATTTATTTGTTGTTGGTTTTTTTTTGAAACAGAGTCTCACTGTGTTGCCCATGGTAGAGTGCCATGGTGTCACAGCTCACAGCAACCTTCAACTCCTTGGCTTAAGCAGTTCTCTTGCCTCAGCCTCCCAGGTAGCTGGGACTACAGGCCCCTGCCACAATGCCTGGCAGTTTTTTTGTTGTAGTTGTCATTGTTGTTTTTAGCAGGCCCGGGCCGCGTTCGAACCTGCCAGCCCCAGTGTATGTGGCCAGAGCCCTAACACTTAGCTACGTACACCGAGCCCCCTTGTTTATTCTTTTAATGGAGCACATCCTCCTATCGCTTCCTGAGAAAGGAGAGTTTTTTCAGCCTTTGCAAGTCTGAAAGTGTCTTTGTTCTACTTCAACACATTACTGATAGCATAGCTGTGTGCAAAATTCTAGTGTCCTCAGAAAATTCTGCTTACTAATTACAACTTTTGAATAGGTTAAATATGAACAAAGTTGTTGAAAAATAGAAAAAATTTACAGTGAAAAATATAGTCTCTTTCATAACTGTTATTCCCAACACCACCACTTTCCCTCATTAATCTTTAGTTTCGTATATGTACTTCCATAGTTACAAATACAAGTGTGTATTTTTTTTACAATGATATATTTTTATGCTCTTTTTTTAAATATATAAAAATTACAGGCTTGGCGCCTATAGCTCAAGTAGCTAAGGCGCTAGCAGCATATACAAGAGCTGGCGAGTTGGAATCCAGCCCGGGCCTGTCAACAGGCGCCCATTGCTCAGTGGTTGAGGCTGTGTCTAAAAAAAAAAAAAAAAACAATTAAAAATCATATGCAGTGTTCTCTATACTGCTTTTTCTCCTGATGAGTATTTTGGAAATTTAACAGAGAAATTGAAACCTAGAGAGGTTAAATAACTTGTCCAAGGTCACATTATTAGTTAGTATATGAGCCAGGATTTAAATCTTAATGTGGTCTGTGTCCTTAATCATTATGCTTTATTTCCCATACTTTATGGCCCAGTAATAGTTTTTTTTTTGTTTTGAGACAGAGCCTCAAGGAGTCTCCCTGGGTAGAGTGCTGTCGCATCACAGCTCACAGTAACCTCTAACTCCTGGGCTTAAGTGATTCTCCTGCCTCCGCCTCCCAAGTAGCTGGACTACAGGCGCCTGCCTCAACGCACAGCTGTTTTTTTTCTTTTTTTGGTTGCAGCCGTCATTGTTGTTTGGCGGGCCCAGGCTGGATTTGAACCTGCCAGCTCAGGGGTATGTGGCTGGCGCCTTAGCCGCTTGAGCCACAGGCACCAAGCCCCAGGAATAGTTTATAAACACAATTTTGATTTGCTATGTCAGTGATGATGTCACTATAATTTCGTAGCTATTACAGAAGAGTTTACCAATGTATAATTTGTAAGAGTACCTTATGAGTAATAGTTTTT
The DNA here is from genome assembly GCA_963574655.1 of Perodicticus potto. Taxonomy (NCBI): domain Eukaryota; kingdom Metazoa; phylum Chordata; class Mammalia; order Primates; family Lorisidae; genus Perodicticus; species Perodicticus potto. The sequence continues at coordinate 17,362 of CAUYRH010118855.1, forward strand.
TTAAACATTTAGATTTTAAACGCTTTTTAAACAGTATAGGTGAGAAATTAAATTTCAGTGCATTTTTATTTTCTATCTCCCCTTCCCCCTCCCTCTCTCTCCCCTTTTTCTCCTCTGCATTTTCTCTTCTCAAGACAGGTTTCATTCTGTCACCCCAGGCTGAAGTGTAGTGGCATGATCATATTCACTGCAGCCTCCAACACCTGGGTTCAGGGGATCCTCCTACATCAGTCTCTGGGGTAGCTAGGGTGACAGGCACACCTCACCCAGTCCAGCTAACTTCTGTGTGTGTATGTGTAGAGATGGGATTTTGTTATGCTGTCCAGCCTCCCAAAGTGCTGGGATCATAGCCATGAGCCACCATGCCTGGCTTAGTATTTATTTTTAATGAGCATGTTTGAGTATCTTTCCAATATTTTTGATCCATTTCTGTTTCCTTTTCTGTTTGTTCGTACCATTTGCCCATTTGGTTTGCTTATCTGCCTTATTGGTGTATAGGAGCTAGAAAGATTCACTTTGTGTGTTTTTTTTTTTTTTTAAACTGGTCATTTTTCTTTTGACTCTGCTCATATTTTTTTTTCCCATGCAGACGATTACATATGTAGTCTAATTGATCAAACTTCTTTTATGCGTCTGCATTTTGAGTTACCTTTAAAATCTTCTGTTCCAGCTGGGCACCTATGACTCAACGGGCTAAGGCACCAGCCACGTACACCTGAGCTGGTGGGTTCGAATCCAGTCCAGGCCCGCCAAACAACAATGATGGCTGCAACCAAAAAATGACCGGGCGTTGTGGTGGGCGCCTGTAGTCCCAGCTACTTGGGAGG
>CAUYRH010118857.1:0-15366 GCA_963574655.1 Perodicticus potto
TAGTCCCAGCTACTCAGGAGGCTGAGGCAAGAGAATCACCTGAGCCCAGGAGCTGGAGGTTGCTGTGAGCTGTGACACCACAGCACTCTACCAAGGGCGACAAAGTGAGACTCTTATCTCTAAAAAAAATCTACCGGTGTCCAGCAGGGTTGCTCATGGCTGCAATCCTAGTTTTCTGGGAAGCTTTCACTTGAGCTCAAGACTTCAGACCAGCCTGAGCAGGAGGGAGACAAGTCTCTGCTAAAAATAGACAAATTAGCTGAACTGTAGTAGAGCCTTATAGTCCAGCTACTGGGAAGGCTGAGGTAAAAGGATTGCTTGAGCTCAGGAGTTTCCGACCAGCCTAGGGAATATGAGGACAGGGGGGTGGTTGTTGGATAACTACCATCTTAAAAAAAAAAAAAAATCAAAGTCTCTCGGGTCAATTGATGTTAAAATCAACCAGAGTCAAATGGTTGTCTTTTTCTTAAAGATGTGTGAGAATAGACATCCCATAATTTGGGAAGCCAGTCAGAGTAATTGCTCTGCTCTCTTTCCTTCACTATCTAAATAGCGACTTGAGAGAGTAGCTTTGGCCTTTACCCTGAATATGGCCAATTGTGTGTCATCTCACAAGCTTACAGACACCATCCTGGAGAATACCTGGGTGGGCGACTGCTTGGGACTACTGAGTGTTGTAGACTTAACTTAAAGAAAAAATGAATGGGCAGTTCACAGAGAGTGACAACATATGGCCAGGGAAGGCGCCTTTACACTTGTCACATGAAAGAGTGTCATTCAGGCTTGGCACCCGTAGCTCAGTGGTTACGGCACCAGTCACATACACTGGGGCTGGTGGGTTTGAACCCAGCCCAGGTCAGCTAAACAACAATGACAACTACAACTACAACAACAACTAGCCAGGTGTTGTGGTGGGCACCTGTAGTCCCAGCTACTTGGGAGGCTGAGGCAAGAGAATCGCTTAAGCCCAAGAGTTTGAGGTTGCTGTGAGCTTTGATGGCACAGCACTCTACCAAGGGCAACATAATGACACTCTGTCTCAATGGGAAAAAAAAAAAAAGAGGGCGGCACCTGTGGCTCATCGAGTAGGGCGCTGGCCCCATATACCGAAGGTGGCAGGTTCAAACCTGGCCTCACGGAACTGCAAAACAGAAAAATAGTCGAGCGTTGTGGCGGGCGCCTGTAGTCTCAGCTACTCGGGAGGCTGAGGCAAGAGAATCGCTTGGGCCCAAGAATTTAAGGTTGCTGTGAACTACGATGGCAGCACACTCTACTGAGGGTGACAAAGTGAGACTGTCTCAATTAAAAAAAATAAGAGGGCGGCGCCTGTGGCTCATCGAGTAGGGTGCCAGCCCCATATACCGAAGGTGGCAGGTTCAAACCCGGCCTCAGCTGAACTGCAAAACAGAAAAATAGCCGGGCGTTGTGGCGGACGCCTGTAATCCCAGCTACTCGGGAGGCTGAGGCAAGAGAATCGCCTAAGCCCAGAAGTTGGAGGTTGCTGTGAGCTGTGTGACGCCACGGCACTCTACCAAGGGCGATAGAGTGAGACTCTGTCTCTACAAAAAAAAAAAGAATTTGGAAGGAGACAAAATTTAGTCCATAACAGAGGGGTATATGTTATGAGGGTACAAAGAGCATGCATTTTGAAGCAAGACAGTCCCAGACATTTTAATTTCTCTGCACTTCAATTTTCCTTTCAATTAAAGATTATTTAATATTAAGTTTTAGAAATATTTCCTTTCTGTTGAATGAAGATGCCAGGCTGTCTGATTCTAATGCCCGCATTCTTTATACCACATAATCTAGAACTTTTAGGAATAACTAGAAAGTCAGAAATTATTTCGGCCATCTCCCATGATCCCGAAGATGAGCAAAAACTTTCAGAGAAGTTAGAGTAAAAGTGATCTGTGTCCTTCCCCACAACCTCACCACCAGTTGCTGTATTACAATGAAAGCAGACCCTGTTAGTCTCTCTCTCTCTCCAGGAGCCAGGAGGGCTAAACACTCATTAAGTCTTTACCTACCCCGGTTTCAACATTCATTAAGGAAAGAGCAGAATAGGACTTGTTAGTCTTCCTCTACCTCCAATGGATCTAACTATTCTTAAGCAAATAGGATTTGTCAGTCTTTCTCTAACTCCAAGGGGTCTAGACATTCATTAAACAAAGAATAGGACTGCAGTGGTTCTTCTGGTTCTGTGAAACATTCCTTCCAGGTGGTAGAAGATTAACAGCAGATAACGCCCCACCTTCTAGAAGGCATCCAAGCAGATAGCCTCTGTTTTTTCACATGACGTCTCAGTTACTGAGTTATGACTGGCATGCCCACCATCTCCTGAATGGTGCCAGAAACACTCATCAGACAGGACTGAATCCCATCTCAAAGAGGCCCCTTACCTTCACTCCATGCTGTCACCACTTTCCATATTCAGTGTAAGCCTATCTGTTTGCAGATATTTTAGTAAATCTCTGGGCTTTGTGCCTGTAACTCAGTGGTTAGTTCGCCGGCCACACACACCGGGGCTGGTGGGTACAAACTAAGCCCAGGCCTGCTGAACAATGACAACTACTACTACAACAACAACAAAAATAGCCGGGCGTTGTGGCAGGCGCCTGTAGTCCCAGCTACTTGCAGGCTGAGGCAAGAGAATTGCTTAGGCCCAAGAGTTTGAAGTTGCCGTGGGCTGTAACGCCATGGTACTCTACCAAGGGTGACATGGTGAGATATTGTCTCAAAAGAAAAGAAAAGAAAAGAATAAATCTCTACTATTAATTCTACTTGGCCTGGTTCTTTGCAGTGCTTTCCCACCACCTTTTGACACCTAACAAACCTCAGATTGAATTCTGTCGCAAGAAAGACATTTCCTTTCAAGCAGGCACCATGAGTCCACGACCTGTTCCCGGAGTAGCATCCACTTCGACCCTCTGCAACACCCTGCCCAGAAAAGTTTTTCCTTGAGACAAGTGCCCCTATATTATGATGACATAATCAGCCACCCTTCTAGCCAGGTCAAGCCACAAAATCCTTGGTTAAGCTGGGAGATTCGGGAACAAATAAAGCTCCGGCCCAGGGCACTACTCCAGAGGCTCTGCTGCCAAGCTTACTTCTTAACTGGTTCAACAACAGGCAGAGACGCTTGTGCAATCTTGTCAGCCTCAGATCTTGCACACCATTCATTTCATCAACAAAAAATTGTTTCCGACATTCCTTATACTAATTAATAAACCCTCCAGTGCTGATTTAGAAGGCAATATTTGCGGTGCTTGTCACAATGGTCTCTAGGCCAATCCCCACAGCAGGGAATCAAGCTTCCTACTGGCTCCTCTAAGGTATTTAAAGTAAATTACTGAGAATAAAACGCTTGCCTAAGGAAACCTGGCTAGTTAGGACCAGAATTCAAGCCTCCTCACTGAAAACTACAGAGTTCCTTCTGGGGCACAAAGCTTTCTTTATACAACCTTTATACTACACCAACACCTCACTAACGTTCAGAATCACAAATTAGCCCCACGACTCAATTATGTTCCAGGCACTGTACTTATTAAAACAGAATAATAGACATTTTCTAACACTTATTTTCTCTCAAATTGGTAAAGTATTTTTAAGTGATAAAACCTTGTATTGGTAAGGACAAGCAAACCTGGCAGTCCTTTAAAAAATCATTGAGGAGTGTAAATTGGTTTCACAATAATATTAAAAACCTTAAAGACATCCATGCCCTCTGGCCCAGACATTCCACTTATGAGAATTTATTCTGAGGAATTTGTTGGAGATGGATACATTTCTTTGTAAGGATGGCTGTCATAAGAAAATTACAGTAACGAAAAATCAGAATCATCAGCACAAGAGTTCAATAGTTAGGACTTAATAAATAACTATGGCACATTAGATGACATGGTTATCTGCAGCCGATAAAAGAATTTGTGAAAAAATAACTAATAATGGGCAGCGCCTGTGGCTCAGTGAGTAGGGCGCCGGCCTCACATACCGAGGGTGACGGGTTCAAACCCGACCCCTGCCAAAACTGCAACAACAAAAAGAAAACTAATAACATAGAAAAATGTTAATGACCATTTGATAATAGGCTTAAAAGTAAATGCACCACTGATCCAATTTTTTTTTTTTTTTTTTTTTTTTGATACAGAGTCTCACTATGTCACCCTAGGTAGCGTCCCATGGCGTCACAATTCATGGCAACCTCAGACTCCTGGGCTCAAGCGATTATACTGCCTCAGCTTCCCAAGTAGCCAGCACCAAAGGCACCTGCCACAATGCCGGACTATCTTTTTGTTGCAGTTGTCATTGTTGTTTAGCTGGCCCTGGGCTGGGTTCGAACCTTCCAGCCTGGGTGTATGTGGCTGGTGCCCTACCCACTGAGCTAGGGGTGCCGCTCTGATCCAAATATTGAAAGGAAAATATTTCTGGGCTGGGTGTGGTGGCTCCCACCTGTAATCCTAGCACTCTGGGAATCTGAGGCAGGTAGATAGACTAAACTCAGGAGTTTGAGATCAGCCTGAGCAAGAGTGAGACCTCGTGTCTACTAAATATAGAAAATCTAAGGCACTGCCTGTGGCTCAGTGAGTAGGGCGCCAGCCCCATATACTGAGGGTGGTGGGTTCAAACCCAACCCCGGCCAAATTGCAACAAAAAAAAATCCAGGCGTTGTGGCGGGCGCCTATAGTCCAGCTACTCGGGAGGCTGAGGGAAGAGAATAGCGTAAGCCCAGGAGCTGGAGGTTACTGTGAGCTGTGTGACACCATGGCACTCTACTGAGGGTGACAAAGTGAGACTCTGTCTCTAAAAAAAATAAAAATAAAAAAAAAAAAACAGAAAAACTAGGCAGGAGTTGTAGGGGGTGCCTGTAGTCCCAGATATGAGGAGGCTGTGGCAAGAGGATCTCTTGAGCCCAAGTGTTTGAGGTAGCTGTGAGCTATGACTCCATGGCACTCTACCCAGGGTGACAGAGTGAGACTCTGTCTCAAAAAAGAAACAAAAACAAAAACAAAACCTGATAACCCAATTTTTCTAATCATCATTTGTTATGGGGTGAGATAACGGCCAGCGACTCAAATTAGAATTTCAAAAAGGAGTCTTTTATTAAGCCTGGGGCTGTCTCAGCAAAGTCTAAAGCAGACTAAGTGAGAGAACATGAGGGGTCTGAAGCCGGGGTTTTTCTAGTCTAAAAGTTAGCAACGGGCCAAACAGGTGGTCCGAAAGTTAGCAATTATAAGTAAAAAGAAAATTGGTGAAAGAAGCAGAAAGCACGCATGGGGTCACAATGACCTCCTTTTACAGAAGTGAACTGGCAGTTCAGCGGTTTAGCCAGTAGGTAACATCAAGGGCAGTTAGATAACAATAAGGTAACATAATGCAGATCCAGCAACTAGTGGATAAGTAAAACAATTTGTCACAGCACTTAGCTCATTAACTCTCGTGAGGAGAGTTCTTAGCCCATCCAGTCTCATCTTGTCCTGTTCCGGCGTGATCCGGACTGATCTAAGAGTAATGGTACTCGGCAGCATTTCATTTACCTCTTTTTCCCCTTCCTCCTACCCGGGGAGTGGTGTGAGGCTGTCGTAAGGCCACCGGCATCCATCTTATGGGAGTGATGAGGCAGCTGCTGGCACCCATCGCAATTAAGAATTGAGTATAACCTAATTTTTCTAATCATCATTAAGAATGGTGAACTCAGCTCGGCGCCTGTGGCTCAACGGGCTAAAGCGCCAGCCACGTACACCTGAACTGGCGGGTTCAAATCCAGCCCGGGCCCGCCAAACAACAATGACAGCTGCAACCAAAAAGTGGTCGGGCGTTGTGGCGGGCGCCTGTAGTCCCAGCTACTTGGGAGGCAGAGGCAGAAGACTCGCTTGAGCCCAGGAATTGGAGGTTGCTGTGAGCTGTGATGCCACAGCACTCTATCCAGGGTGACAGCTTGAGGCTCTGTCTCAAAAAAAAATAAAAGAAGTACAAATGGCCAATAAATGTATGAAGAAATGCTCAACACCACTAATCATAAGGGAAATGCAAATTAAAACCACAATGAAGTGTCACCTTACCCCAGTTAGAATGGCTTTTATTAAAAATTCCAAAAGCAATAGATCCTGTCACGGATTCACAGAGAAAGGAATGTTTATACATTGTTGGTGGGATTGCAAATTAGTACGACCTCTACGAAAAACACTATGGAGATTCCCCAAAGAAGTAATTATAGATATATTATCTAATCCAGCAATCCCATTATTGGGTATTTACCCAAAGGAAAAGAAGACTTTTCCTCAAAAAGACATACACTTGAATGTATGTTTATTTGTTTATTGAGATAGGGTCTTGCTCTGTCGCCCAGGCTAGAGTGCAATAGCATCAGCCTAGTTCACAGCAATCTCAGACTCCTAGGCTTAAGTGATCCTCCTACTTCAGCATAAAGAGTAGCTGGGACTATAGGCACACCCACCACACCTAGCTAGTTTTTTCTATTTTTAGTAGAGTTGGGGTCTTGCCTTGCTCAGGCTGATCTCAAACTCCTAAGATGAAGTGATCCTCCCACCTCAGCCTCCCAGAGTGCTAGGATTACAGGCATGAGCCACTATGCTCAGCTTTGAATGTTCATTGCAGCACAATTCACAATTGCAAAGAATCAACCCAAGTGCCTATTGATTCATGAGTGGATTAATAAAACATTGTATATGTATACCATGGAGTACTACTCAGCTTGTATTAGAGTATTTTTCCTAATTCCAGTGAGATCCTTCATGCCCACTCACCCTCAGCCTCAGGCAACAACAAATCTACTTACCGTTGCCTTGTATGGATATTTCAATAAATGGAATCATATAATACGTGATTTTCTGTGTTTGGCTTTTTTTCTTACCATAATGTTTTGAGATCCATACATGTAAAGTGTATCAGTATTTCATTTCTTTTTATTGTTGAATAGTATTCTATTATATGGCTAGTTTTTCTATTTTTAGTAGAGATGGCCTCTTGCCCAGACTAGTCTTGAACTCCTGAGCTCAAGCAATCCACCTGCCTCCACTTCCCAGAGTGTAAGGATTACAGGTGTGAGCCACTGTGCCCAGCCCTGATTTCTTCAATTTTAACAGCACAATTTTAAAGTCAAATTCTTGGCACTTACCCAAAGAAAGCAAAGCTTTTCCCTTTGGCATCTGGATCCTTAACTGCATTAATAATTCCTTTTGATACATCTACAACCTATAAGAAATCATAAGGTAAGGAGAAAGCAGGCCACACCATTCACAATAAAGATATGACAGAATTAAAATAATAGCATTGCCTATTTGCAGAAAGCTTCTTTAAAAACTCTTCTCAAGAGCTCAAATAATCCCTGCCATTAGAAGGCTCACCTAAGTATTTTCCTGAGTTGGACGTACTTATTGTCATGTGGCCCTGGCCCTTCTGATCTGCCTTTGCCCCCTATCTTGCCAATCTCATCTCTCACCATTCCTCCCAATTCTGATCCTAAGCCAACACCAACTTGTAGGCCAAACCATGTGGAACTGCTGATATCTACCATTTCAATTTGGTTTCAAAAATAGAAATTTTAGATGGTTTTAGAACGTATGCTTCTCAACTGGGGGTGATTTTAGACCCCAGGTGCCATGTGACAACTGAATGGAGACATTTTTAGTGTTACATCTTGGGGGTGGGGAGGGCTTGGGGAGTAGCAGCAACTGCCACCTTTGCCTCGAGGCCAGCAATGTTGCCAAACGTCCTCCAGCAGACCCCGTAACAGAGAATTATCTGCTCTGGAACATCAACAGTACCACTACTGGTTCAACCTAACTTGGAATCCAACATGCTCTTTCACCTGTGGGCTCTTATAAACACTGTTCCTTCTGCATGCGATATGTTTCCTCAATTCCCTTTCATCTGACTTAACTTTAATCATCTTTTTTTTTTTTTTTGGTGAGACAGACTCTCACTTTGTCACCCTTGGTAGAGTGCCAGGGCATCACAGCTCACAGCAACCTCCAACTCTTGGGCTTAAGCGATTCTCTTGCCTCAGCCTCCCAAGTAGCTGGGACCACAGGCGCCCACCACAACACCCAGCTACTTGTTTTTTTTTTTTGGTTGTAGTTGTCATTGTTGTTTGGTAGGGTCAGGCTGGATTCAAATCTGCCAACTCCGGTGTTTGTGGCTGGCACCCTAGCAGCAGCTGAGCTACAGGTGCTGAGCTACCTTTAATCATCTTTAAAGTCTTACCCTAAATGTCATTTGTACTGAGAAACCTAAGTTTAGATTAGGTTCCCCTCTGATGTATGCCCACCAGATTCAGAGATCAATAAATTTTTCTTAAATGAGTGAACAAGTGAAGACATTGAGTAACCAGGTGAAACAAATTCACAAAAAAGAAAACAGAGTTATTAGATTAAGACAAAACTAGAAACCTCATCACCCAAATATGAATTCAGCTAAAGCCCCTTGATCTAGGGTACTTACATATACTGGTTGTTTCTCTGCCTTCTGGCCCAAGGAAATAAGAGGCACACCAATAAACGAACGGATATCTGGCAAGAGAAAGAACAAGAACTATCCTGAAAAGGCTACAGGTGCTGTTTAAGACCCATATATCTGAGGGGTAACATAATCATTTTGCATAACAGAAATAATAAATGTAGCAGATTCTTAGGAAGCAAATGATCTTACAAAGACAGCCATTTGTTTTTCAGATAACAAACATGAAAATAAAAATGTCAGGGCGGGGCCTGTGGCTCAGTGGGTAGGGTGCCGGCCCCATATACCGAGGGTGGCAGGTTCAAACCCGGCCCCGGCCAAACTGCAACAAAAAATAGCCGGGCGTTGTGGCGGGTGCCTGTCGTCCCAGCTACTCGGAAGGCTGAGGCAAGAGAATCACCTAAGCCCAGGAGTTGGAGGTTGCTGTGAGCTGTGACGCCACAGCACTCTACCAAGGGCAATAAAGTGAGACTCTGTCTCTACAAAAAGAAAAAAAAAGAAGAAAAGAAAAATGTCAAACATTTAAAGATAGGAAAAAGAGGTCGAATGGCTGGGCTCCTAGTCTACTCCATAATGCTAACTGCACAGCCATGCCCAAGACTGGACTCTAACTGCACCCACTCTAAGGAGGAACACAGGAACAGAGGAGTAATACAGCACAGATAACCTAGAAAAAGACCTGGTAAAAACACGAATTTTGTATATGGCAAATAAAGTACTTAAAATCTGTGGGAAATTGAAATATTTGATACATGCTGCTAGAACAATTGTTCTGTTATTTGAAAAAATAATTTTTTTTTTGAGACAGAGTCTCGCTTTGTCACACTAGGTAGAGTATACCGTGGTGTCATAGCTCACAGCAACCTCAAATTCCTGGGCTCAAGTGATCCTCTTGCCTCAGCCTCCTAAGTAGCTGGGACTATAGGTGCCTGCCACGAAGTCTGGCTATTTTTAGAGATGTGGTCGCACTCTTGCTCAGGCTGGTCTCAAACTCCTGAGCTTAGGCAATCCACCCGCCTTGGCCTCCCAGAGTGCTAGGATTACATAGGGGTGAGCCACCATGCTTGGCCAAAAAAATTTCAAACATGTCCTAAACAGATTAAAATGTAAAGACAAAAAGAGGCTTTTTAAGCATCTAAAAGTAGAAATTATGTACAATAGTATCAAAAAGAATAAAATACTTAGAAATAAATTTAAGATGGCAAAGATTATATATACAATGAAAGCTACAAAATATTACTGAAAGAAATTAAAGGAGACATAATTAAATGGAAAGGCATCCCACGTTTATGGATTAGAAGACTAAATATTATTAAGATGTTGCTAAGGGTTGAATGTGTCCCCACCAAAATTCAAGCATCACCAGCATGATAGTGTTAAGATGTGATTAGGCCATGAGGGCTCCTCCATCATGAATGGGATTAAGGCCCTTATAAAGGAGGCATCACAGAGCACTCAGCTAGTTTGCTTTTCTGTCTTTCTGCCATATGAAGACATAGATGTGTCCCTTTTGCCCTGCTTTCCACCACATGAGGACACAGCAAAGAGACCCTCAATAAAGGCTGGTTCTTGGACTTCCCAGCTTTCAGTGAGAAATAATTTTCTTTATAAATTACCCAATCTTAGGTATTTTGTTGTAACAGCAGATGTCAATACTACACAAAGCAATCTGTAGATTAATACAATCCCTATCAAAATTCCAATAGCGTATCTTTTACAGAAATACAGAAAAAATCATCTTACAATTCATATGAAATTTAAAGGGACCCCAAAGAGCCAAAATAATCTTGAAAAAGAAGAAGCAATTTGGCCAATCATGGTGGCCCACAAAATAATACAATTCTAGGAGGACAAGGCAGGAGGATCACTTGAGCTCCGAAATTCAAGACCAGCTGCAATGGGAGTGAGACCCCCTCTCTACCAAATATAGAAAAATTACCCGGGTGTTGTGGCAGGCGGGATGATGACACTACTGCACTCAATCCCGGAGCGAGGGAGAGAGATGCTGTCTCAAAAATAAATAAATACATGAATAAACGAATGACTGCATGGAGAAATTTAGCTGTCTCCTCATCATCCCCTGGTGGGCTGTCATGAATCCCCCCCATTGGCAGGTCCCCACAGTGCACCACAGACACTGGTTCATGCAAAGCACCCCTAGGCCTGGGAAGCTGGGTGCAGTCAGAAAGGCAGCTGCCTCCTTGCCTGACATACAACCCACACACAACGCTGGTTCCTGGGGAACATGGTGCTAAACCATTCCCAGACGAACTGCTTCTGAGTTGGGGTTTCCTTTGTAGCACACATAGCAGCTCCCTCTGTGTGATGTAACTGAAAGTCAGCCCGACACATAAATTTAACTTCTTTTTAAAGAAAAAAAGTTATTAGTTTACATTCTCTGTAGATTCTGGTTACTGGTTCTGATTCTGGTTTGTCAGACTCACAATATGTAAATATCTTTTCCCATTCTGAAGGCTGTTTGCTTTAATTGTTGTGCCCTTAGCTGTGTAGAAGCTTTTTTTAGCTTGATTAAGGCCCAGTTATTTATTTTTGTTGTTACAGAGATTGCCAGGAGTCTTCTTCATAAAATCTTACCTCAGGCCAATATCAAGAGTTTTCTCCACACTTTCTTCTAGGGCTTTTATTGTTTGTCTTAGATTTAAATCTTTTATCTATCGTGAGTCAATAATCCCATTTATTAATGGGCAAAAGACATGAATAGAACCGTCTCTAAAGAAGACAGATGACTGGTCTACAAGCACATGATATCACTTAACTCCAGAGTGAATAGCCCACATGACAAAGTCCCAAAGCTGCAGATGTTGGCACAGTTGTGGAGAGGAGGGAATACTTTTACACTATTGGTGAGATTGCAAACTAGTGCAGCCTCTTTGGAAAAGAATTATGGAGAGTCCTCAAAAACTAAAAGTAGACCTTTCATTTGAACCCACAATCTCATTATTAGGTAACTATCCAGAAGAAAAAAAAAATTGTTTTACCATAGGACATTTGCACTAGGATGTTTACTGTAGCTCAATTCACAATTGCCAAGAAGTAGATTCAACCTAAGTGCCCATCAACCCATGAATTGAATAAATAAGCTGTGGTATATGTATACCATGGAATACTATTCAGTCATAAAAAAAGATAGAGACTTATACTAGAACTATGTCCCAAATGGGGGTGGGGGGAAGACAGAGACTTGACATCTTTTGTACTTACCTGTATAGATGTGAAGAACATTCCTCTAAGAATGGAAAATTAAGTATCCCATGTACTCAATACTAATAGGAAACCTAGGTGAACAACTGCAACCCCTTGAGAGAGAAATACAACTACATCCAAATAGTGAGGGAAGGATGAGGGAGGGAGGAGGTTTGATGTGCTACCACCTAACAGGCACAATATAAGAGTATATGGCACATTTCCTGGGTGAAAGGTTCAACTACAATTTGGATTCTACCTAACAAATGCAAACAATGTAACCTAATTGTGTGTACCCCTACCTCAATCTGGAATTAAAAAAAAAAAGGAAAAGAATTTGGACACTAAGACCATTCAATGGGGAAAGGGAAGTCTTTTTGTCTTTTTAACAAGGAGTATCCACATGCAGAATGAAATTGGACCCTTGGACCCTTATCTCACACTATATACAGAAACTAACAAAATGGATCAAAGATCTAAACCTAAAAGCTAAAAACTAAGAAACCCTTAGACAAAAACTTAGGAGGAAAGCTTCATGACATTGGACTTGGCACTGATTTCTTAAAAGCATAGGCAACAAAAGTAAAAATAGATGAACTGGACGTCACAGCTCACAGCAACCTCAAACTCTTAGGTTTAACTGATTCTCTTGTCACAGCCTCCCAAGTAGCTGGGACTACAGGCACCCGCCACAACACCCAACTATTTCTAGAGATGAGGTCTCACTCTGGCTCAGGCTGATCTTGAACTCATGAACTCAGGCAGTCCATTCGCCTCAGCCTCCCAGAGTGCTGGCTTTACAGATGTGAGCTACCTCACCTGGCCCGGGTCTTTTTCTTTTTCTTTTTTTTTTTTGTTCAAATGACTTTAATAGACATGACGGTCTCTGTCCTCCCACAAGCCCCTGGGTATTGCAGGAGCTGGGCTGACCCTCCTCCTCCACTCCTCCGAAAGCTCTCCAAGCACAAAGCTGAGAGAAACCCAAAACAGTGAGTGAAGTCCCTACCACATGCCCACAGACAGTAGCATCCAAGCCCTCCTGATGCAGGTCAGAGGTGCACAGGAAATAGCATGCTAGTCTCATGTCGGGGAAATGGCTTAAAAAGCACAAGTTAAATATTACCATTGTCATCTATTTTCCAATTGGTTCCTTTTTACTTAACACTATTTTCTTCAATTCATCTCTCTCTTTTCTCATTTTACTATGAGCAGTCAGAAGGGGCCAAAGTGTTCTTTTAACATTTTGCTTAGAAATCTTCACAGCTAAATGAGCAATTTCATCACTTGAAAGTTCTACCTTCTACTAGAACACAATGCACAATTCTTTACCTCCAGTTTCCAATAACATGTTCCTCATTTCCAACTACGACCTTAATGTCCATATTTCTAACATGCACCTTGAAACTCTTCTAGCCTCTGCCCATTACCCTGTTCCACTACCACACTTTCAGGTATTCATCACCGTAGCACCCCACTTCTTGGTAACAAATAAAATACCACAGACTGGATAGCTTAAACAAAAATTTATTGTCTCAGTTTTCGAGGCTGCAAGATCAAGGCCAATCAACATAGTTCCTGGGGAGGGCCCCCTTTCTGGATTGTGCACAGCTGACTTTTAACTATTTCCTCACATGGCCTTTGCTCTGGATGTGCACACAGGGAGAGAAAAAGACTTCTTCTCTCTTCCTCTTCCTATAACTCCAGTCCTACGAATTAGGATCCCACCTTTATGACCTCACTTAACCTTAAATATCTCCCAAAAGCCCTATCTCCAAACAAAGTCGTATTAGGAGTTAAGCTTCGATATATGAATTTGGGAAGGAACACAATCTAATCCATAGCAGATGACAAATTTTATATTATGTCTCCTTTAACACAATGTAAAAAAAAAAAAATGTAGAAACTGATATAGAATGAAAGCAGACATAGCAACAAGAAAAACAACATAAATACAGCAATATTAGATAAACCAGCATCCATAGAATGGGATCCATACAAAGGGGACATTATTCAGCTATAGAAAAAAATGGGCCATCAAACCATGAAGACATGAAGGAACCGTAAATGCATATTGTAAAAAACATCAATCTAAAAAGGCTGTATACTATATGATTAAAATTCCATGATACTCTAGAAAAGGCAAAACTATAAAGATAGTGAAAAGATCAGTGGTTGCAGGTGGGGGTAGGGGAGTAGGGATAAATAGGTAGAACACAGGGAATTTTAGGCCTGTGAAATCATTCTGTATGATATTCTAACATCTTGCCAAGATCACAGAGCTAAGTGGGCCAAAATTTAAACTCAGGCCTCTGACTCCCATTTTCATGCTCTTTCTATTATTCTAAGCTGCTTCTTTTGATACTGAGTAACGAGGCCATATTGACTATGAGACTACAACTTTAGGGACAAAAAAGGCAACTAGGAGAGAAGAAATATATTACCTTAGTCTGTCAATAAGAGAATATAACTAGCTCATACTCAACTTCAACTTGGTTCATCAGTATGTTTTCTTCTACTATTCAGAAAGAATACATACTTGCAAAATGATTGAGGAATCTATCTTCTCTTCCAAAGATGTCTGATGGCTTTATGATAATGGCTTCTGGAAATGCATCTCTCACTTCTTTCTCTCCAACAGCCTAAATAAATAACCACACAAAACTGTTCTGAGCTCTGACATCAGTGAACAAAGTTTCCCTTCTTTCCACTATCAGGAAGCTACTTGTAATTGAAAGGTCTTATTTTCCTTTGCCCTCCTTCGTTTTAGTCATGAACTCCTATAACTTTCAGCAGCTAGAGGGAAAAAAGGAAATAAAAATCATAAATTGGTACCATTTTAAATTAATGCCACCAACTTTAACTGGGCCCTCAACATTTCTCAGAATGTGTTTTCCTCCAATTAACTTACTCTCTTATATGACAATTCCAAATGTTTGCTACTATTCTATTCAAATTTCAGACATCACTTTCTTTTCTTTTATCCAGTACACGACTTTACCTTCTAATGCAAAGAGAAAATCTAAGACAGCAGAGAAAAACCACCTCAACTTCTCACCACCAAATCTACAAACACAGGTGTGTGAAGCACCATTTTTTCCCTCTCTCTTACCAGAAGGGAGAAGCAGTGCCACCTCTAATGCTTTGGCACTCACCTTCTTTCACCTTCTCAGGAACCTGCTCTCTCGATCTCATATCTGCAGTCCCAACCTCTTTATTTTTAGACAGTCTTACTATGTCACCCTCGGTAGGGCATAGCATCACAGCGCACAACCTCAAACCCTTGGGCTTAAGCGATTCTCTTGCCTCAGCCTCCCAAGTAGCTAGGACTACAGGCACCTGCCACAATGCTCGGCTATTTTTTTGGTTGCAATTGTCATTGTTTAGCAGGACCTGGGCTGGCTCAAACCTGCCAGCTTCAGTGTATGTGGCTGGTACCCTACTCACTGAGCTATGGGTGCTGAGCCTATCCCAACCTCTTTACCAGCACCTTCCCACTAACTCTAGCTCTGTGAACCACTTCCCAAATCAACTTGATACATGTACTTACCTTATTTCTCAAATATCTAGAGGAGCTTCTAATATTAGCATTCAAATGGGAAACATGAATGAATTTTTCAACTCCAACTTCCTTGGACACTTGAGCAATGGCTTGGGGAATCTTCACAAAAACATCTTCAAAATCAAAGT
>CAUYRH010118860.1:0-20837 GCA_963574655.1 Perodicticus potto
TTGATAAGAAACAAAAACAGAACTCTGACTCAGACTTTAGCGTTTTGTGTCTCTCAAACGGCTTCTTTGTCTTTTCTCCCTTTTCTTTTCTTCTCTCCTCCCCTCCCCTCCCCTCCTCTGCTCTCCCCTCCCCTCCCCTCCTCTCTTCTCCTCTCTTCTCCTTTTTCTCCTCTTTCTCTTCTCCTTTCCTTTCCTTTCTTTTCCTTTCCTCTCTTTCTTCTAGGAAAGTAACAGATCCCAAAATTCACTCAAGACATTATAGACTCTACGGAGTAGATATTCTATGAACACATAATTAGGAGGTGTTACATAAAAATACTTACAACAATTTTTAATATGTCTACATGTGAAAAGACTTAGAGTTTATCTGGCTTTAAATCTAAGATTATCATGCTATTTTTTAAAATTCAGGATGTAAAAATCAAGAGATTTTATAATCTTGTAAAAATAAAAAATTGCTGCAGAATTTTACATTTCATAATTTGTAGACATATTGTCACTATCTAAGTGGCTACTTAATGAGAGCATGTTTCAAATACAGATGAGTGTAGTAGGTTGAAAAATGTCCTCCCCCAAAGAGATTGTTCTAATCTCTGGAACCACTGAGGATATAACCTTACACAGCAAAGGAGGCTTTGCAGGTGTGATTGAGTTAAGAATCTTAAGATGGGGAGTTTGTCCTGAATTTTCAGAGTTGGCCCAATATAATCACCAAGAGAAACAGGAGGGTCAGAGTTTAAAGTAAGAGTTGTGACAATGGAATGGGAAGTTGGATTGATGAGAGGAAGGGTGAGCAATGAACTAAGGAAGGAATGTAGGCGGCCTCTACAAGTTGAAGGAAGCAAGGAAATAGATTCTCCTCTGAATCCTGCAGAAGAATGCAGCCCTGATGGCGCCTTGATTTTAGACTTCTGATCTTCCGTACTATGAGAGAATACATCTATGTTGTTTTAAGTCAGTAAATTTGTGATAATTTGTTATAGCAGTGAAGGGATGAAGAAAAAGGGGTAGAAGGGAAAACTTGCCCTTCACCTTCAGAAGGTTCACAGAAAAATCAACCCAGAATAAAGTAAATTAGTAAAAGAAAAGCTAAACTCATTTATTTTAACTTGTACTCACAGGAACCCTGAGAAAATGGACATTCAACTCTTCAAGGAGTTACTAGAGATTTTTTAAAAATGGAGGTTTGATTGCAGTTGACTAGTCTTAAAAAAAATGGAGGTTTGAAAACAGAAAAGCGGGTTTTGAGAGGGGGGAAAAAGAGAAGGTTGAATAACCAACAAAGGCGGTCTTGTTATGTAAATGAACCATGAACACAGCAGGCCTCAGAGAGAAGAGATGGCAAATGTCTCTTTTCAGGCCATAAAAAGGGTTGGACTCTTAGTTAATCTTCTCTAGATCTGGGAGGGCAGAGCTGGTTGTATTCTCTACAGATGTAAGTTTCTCCCCACAAAAGACAGCTTTGCAGTGTAACTTCTACCTATGAGACTTATAGCAGCCATCCCAAAATGTGTCAAATATTTTGGGGTAAAATATTTCTGATTTCTTTCAGCAATAATAGGAAACTAAAACAGTGGATACTTTATTTTAGTATTTTTTTCTTTAATTAAATAAATAAATGTGTATTTTGTTAGATTAAAAAACAACATTATCTTGCATTACATGGTTTTGTATAGATTTGTGGTGCCCTAATTATTAGCTAAAGTTTGTTCCTGAAAGCTTAGTACTTGCCCCTAGGCTGTATCAGAAGAATGAGGACAAGTGGTTTGAGGAGAATGAAAGGGAGCTTTATTAATTTGACTGCAAATGAGGACAATGTCAGACTCCCATCTTAAAGTACCATTATCCTGGCCATAAGCAGAAATACATAGCTTTTAGGGAAGTTTTCAGCTTCCGGCTGTTTCAACTATAGTTGATGGTCCTGCCTGACCCCATCTCCAGGACAATCTCATAACCTCTCAGACCTCCTGAACTTCTGGAATTCCATATGAAGAAATGTAGGTTTTAGTTGTCAAAAAAGGTAAGGTTGTTTTATTTATTTATTTATTTTATTTTATTTTTTTTAGAGACAGAGTCTCACTTTGTTGCCCTTGGTAGAGTGCCAACGGCTTCATGGCTCACAGCAACCTCCAGCTCCTGGGCTTAGGCCATTCTCTTGTCTCAGCTTCCCGAGTAACTGGGACTACACCTCCTAACAATTCAGCGGGAAGGTCTGAGAGCCTCCCCCAAATGGGTGAGGTCCAGGGTCTCAGTGTGTGCGCTGGGCAACTTAAACCAACGGCCAAGGCTATCTGGGTATTGGCTTCATCTGTTTCCTTTTCCTCAACTCGGGTCGGGTTGTGGGGAGCTGTGTCTACTTGGGGAGGGAGAGAAAGCGTTAAGCAGGCTCTGGCATTTGCTGGCATGGTTCTTTACTCTCTCAATCTGAAAAAAATGATGTTCTCATAGGAAGCAGACCTGTGGTGTGGGGATTCCCCCCACTACTCCAGTAGTCACAGGGGGCTTTCTACCCAACCCTGACGGCCCACCCAGAGACACCAGATTCTGTTCCTAAAAGCTCAGAACTTGTCCCCAAGGCTGCATTAGAGAATGAGGGCAAGGGTTTGAGGAGAAGGAAAGGGAGGTTTATTAATTTGTTGGCAAACAAAGACATGAGACTCTTGTTTTAAAGCACCATTGTCTTCCCCATAAGCAGAAATACAGAGCTTTTAAAAGAAGAGTTTTCAGTTTCGGGATATTGTTTAACTATAGTTGATGGTCCTGACTAATCCGTCTCTGGTGAAGACAATCTCATGACTTCTGCCCAGACAGTTCCTTCGAGCTGTCTGTTGTGGTACAGAGAACAAAGGACCCTCCCCTGCTCTTTCCAACCACTGTCCAAAGGCAGGGATGCAGGTTTTAATTTGCAAAAAAAGTGGGAGAGACTTTAAAGAGACTGAAAACATTATTACTTTTTATTCAGGCTGTTCCTACTGTTGTAGGTTCAATTTTTATATAATTGAAATTAATCTTTTCAATATTTCAATTTTTTTTTTTTTGAGACAGAGTATCACTATGTCACCCTGGGTAGAGTGCTGTGGCATCACAGCTCACAGCAACCTCCAACTCTTGGTCTTAAGCAATTCTCTTGCTTCAACCTCCCAAGTAGCCGGGACTACAGGCGCCCTCCACAATGCCTGGCTACTTTTTTGGTTGTAGTTGTCATTATTGTTTGGCAGGCCCCGGCTGGATTCGAACCTGCCAGCTCCAGTATATGTGGCTGGTACCCTAGCCGCTGAACTACAGGCAGTGAGCCAATATTTCATTTTTGTTGGAGAGCTTTAGCACTCCTACAAGCAAAGATTACTCAGAGGTGAATTTATTTTTAAAAGAAAATGCTACTGAGGGTTTTTTTTGGGGGGTGGGTTCCAGGGATCCTTGAGGTGGTCCCTAAGACATTTTCAGGAGGTCTGTGAGTTTATTTTCTGTTTCTACTCTCAGTCTTTAATGAATATAGGGTGGCATTTTCCAGAGGCTACATCTGTGTGATACTGCGCCAGACCAAAAGCAGAAGCAGGTATGAAAACCTAGTTGTCCTCTACTATGCCAGGCAGTAAAGAGATTTGTAAAAATGTAAAACTATGTCGCTCTTCTCCTAAAATATTTTTCTATGGAAATTATAATTGTTATGATTAAAATATGTTATTTAGGTTAGCATCTATCTTCAATATTATTATAACAATGCCGATATTTTAAAATAAAGAAATATTTTTTTAAAAAGAAAATGCTGTATTCCTTTTTATTACCTATGCCTTTCCTTATCAAAAGCAAGAGGATTGAAGGAACCCCGTGGATCATACATGCATTTACCATTCAGGAAATAAAAAGGAATAAATAAGAAAGTTAAAGTTGTCTATAGTCTTTCCGTAACTGGGAAATGCTCTGATGTGAAATACAATGTGATTATCTTTTTTGGATTCCCCTGAAAGGAATATGTGCATCCCCAGTTGCTCAGAGAAAGAGAGTTGTAGTAGAGGGCTTTTCTCTAGAAGGTAAGCTTGGGGAATGAGGAAATTAACTCTCACCAATATCAAGGGTTGGGGGGGAATTGCTCCCAGCTGTCCTGGTGAGCAATGGGCTAGGATAGGAAACTCTGACGAGGAGCGCTGAGGATGCTACCTAGACCCCAAAATCCTAATTAGAAAGTCACAGTGTATTCTTTCTTGAGTGTCTCGGTGTGAGATTACATAGAAACAGAGGCTGGCGGGAGTCTGAGTGGATGTGATTACCTTGCGCTCACTTTGTCTTCCATCCCATTAGGGGAGAAATTTATGGGTGGTAGGCAGCGCAGATGCACGTGCTGGCCCCAGGTTTACAGTGCCAGACCCAAACTGTCTGCTGATCAGCCAAGGAGGCAGCAGCAAAGTGGCACGATGATGAAACTAGAGCTAAAAACCGTGAGGGCTCCATTTCTAAATCACATGAGATAGCACCCCGGGGGATTTCAAAGAAGCTGCTGTTTGGTAAGGGTGGTTAATTTCTGACAGGCGAGTGAAGGTCCAATCTTGTTCACTTGGGCGTTGAATGTAACATGGTATCATTTGGAAGTTGAAGGGGTCTGCTTTTTTATACTAGCAAGTTGTCATCCTCAAGGCAGCCAAGGGAAATCCTTGTGTGGTATGCAGATCTAAGCTTAGAGGTGGCAAGAAAAAAAACATTCTGGGATGCTTCATCTGTCTATTTAGGGTTTGCTCTGCATGATTTCAGTCTGTGATGGACATGACATTCCCAGGAGTTTTACAATGCATCTGCCCAGCCACCTGACTCCCCTCTATTCAGGTACTGGAAGTTCAGCATTGCATAATAACTCATTTGTCTAGAGTGCTCTGACATTATCCATCACATACCTCAGTATTAAAACCCTGAGGGGTCTGCCATTGACACGCGATGCTGTCAATTTGTCTAAAGATGAGACGTGTATGGAAATGTGTGTGCCTGTGAGTGTGTGTCTGTATGTGTCAGCATGAGCAGCTTTGTTGTAAGGGAGGTTTGTTTTCTGGGAATCACACCAGGGTAAATGCATGTGTGATCGGTAGGGTTCCCTCAATGCTAGTGCTTTTGATGAAGACAAGGCACAAGTCACTGGAGCTCAGAGCAGGAGCATACAGCTTTTATGTGACAAGGCTGAAATGTGCCATGTAGGCAATTATGGGTTTACCTACTACTGTATGAAGGATTTCTGGCAAGGTACGAGTCCTGTGTTCCCGTATGTTGACATGCCTTCCAGAAAGATAATTCCAGCATTCTGTTCTTTATGGGCACATGATTTGCCTGTAAATCTCAATTGCCTCTTGTTTTTGACTCCGGCTAACATGAGTGAGCACTAGTCCCGAATAGGAGCTGAGTTTAGTGTTATGTGTAATTACCACAAACTCTTTGTGCCAGATTCCAGGTATCCCCCCCAAATACCTATTTTTCCTTCATTCTGAGACACAGATGATTTCAACTAGAGACTCAATTTGTTTACCAGCCTCCCTCGTGGCTTGAAGTAGCTACGCGGGTAAGTTCGTCCCAGTAAGATGTGAACAGTACCAAGAACTCGGATCCTTGATGAAGCGAGCCAGTGACCCAATCAATGCTGACAAGTCTTCATCTCCCTGTTATGTCCTATGGTACGTGTTTTCCCTACTTCAGCAGTTTGAGTCAGGATTACATTCAGCTGAAAGTATGGACAGCTAGTTTATCTCTGAGCATCTTGTTAGAGTTTCCCCCAGAGCAACCATGACTGATTTATACAATTTTCTCAGAACTTGCAAGTTTAACGTCATTGCTGAGCATGTTTTAAATTTAGCCTGTCCCTTTCCCACTACTGTTTAAGCACATGTTTTATTGTCCTGTCAGTGGTGAAAAATTCTGGGTGATACACTGCATGTTATTTGGCAAATCTTCCCAGCCACTTCTATTCCAGTGTTAATTAATCTCTAAAACTTTAAGACTTTCTTGATAGATCTCACTTTATAATGCTTTAAATTGGACCCAAAGCATCTAATTATATTCTAGTCTAATTGATCTTTTTCTCTTTATTAAATTATTTTTACTTAAAACTTCTATGCTTCAAAAACATGGCAGTAAATCATCATCTTAACCTGATTTCCAAGCTCCACAACTGCCTAACTCCCTTTCCTAACTGAGGTTAGGAAACATCCTTTCAGCTTTTGTGAGCAATCTCCCCAGACCCTTCTAGCTTCCACCTGCTAGCTGATGCCAAAGCTAATTCTGCATGTTTTAAGTTTTTGTAACTTCTAGGTACAAAATTTTCTTTTGGTTATCTATTTCTAAGTAACAAACCATGAGCAACTTTGTGGCTTAAAACAACAATCATTTATTTTGTGCAAAAACCTGTGATGTGGGCCGTTTGGTAGATCCAGCTTATCTCTCTCCAAGTGATGACAAGTGGATGTCTCAACTTTTGGGGTAACTCACTCAGCTTGTCTGTTCAATTAGTGCTGGCTGTTGGCTGGGAGTCAGCATGGATGGGGGCTTGATTCTTTTCTATGTGATGGCTCCATGGAGTTACTTGAGCCCTTACACTACGGTGGCTGGATTTCATGAGCAAGTGCTCTCAGGGGGGAAAGTGGAAGCCATCAGTCCCCTAGACATAGAACCCCCCCCCACCATACTCTAATGATCAAGCAGTCAGTCTGCCCAATTGTAAAAGCAGGATGTGAAAGGAGCAGAAAAGATTTTGCAGTCATCTTTACCAAAGAAAAGATTTTATCCATATTTTTACAACAAGACAATGGAAACAACAAAATTAATTTCTGTAAGATCATTTAGCTAGTAAGAGGCAACTGTAAAACTTTAATCCAGGCAGTGTGGTTACAAAGCCCTTGCTATTTATAAGTACATCTTGGTAAGAAAATTTGGCGAAAGGAATCTTTTTACAATAGACTACTATGGTTTAATTTTAAGACTGCCAACTATAGTCTAAAGGAAACTAGGTCTGTAATATACAAACATAAGGATCACTCCAATTGATCAGTGAAGACTGGATTTTATTTCAGTGTGGCGATATAACAAATTTTAATAAATTAAAACATTTTAAGTTCTCTTTTTTTAAAGACAGAGTCTCATTATGTCACCCTTGGTAGAGTGCAATGGCGTCACAGCTCACTGCAACCTCCAACTCTTGGGCTTAAGTGATTCTCTTGCCTCAGCCACCCAAGTAGCTGGGACTATAGGTGCCCGCCACAACGCGTGGCTATTTTTTTGTTGTAGTTGTCATTGTTGTTTGGCAGGCTGGGGTGGATTCAAACCCTTCAGCCCCGGTGTATGTAGCCAGTGCCCTAGCCACTGAGCTACAGGTGCCGAGCCCTCAATATTTTTATTCGTCTTAAATCTCATCTCACTTCCTAAAAAATGAACTTTTTATACTATCTGCTTTAAAATACAATGTGATCTGATAATTTTAACAGTTCTCTAAGCATTGTTTGGTTCAGTTTCTAAGATAATCTCCTCCGAGATTATCACAAGTGCCTCCTTAATATTTTGAGCACCCACAGAGAACTGTTCATCAGGCAACTTACAGTTCTTACTGCACCCCCAGCCCCCACCTTGTCTCTTCACTTCGGTTTGGCATGACATACGCCTTTTAAGGTTGTTTCACAGCTACTTGAAACCTAACAGAGCCTCTGAAATAAGGTCATGAAACCAAGAATTGATCTAATTAATGGGCAGAATAGACTATTCTTCTCTTTTGTAGACTCTTTGGGTATCTCAGATGGGGTGACTGTTGGAGTTGCACCCCACTAGCTCTTGTATTGATTCATGTATGTGAGGATCCTCCAGAGTTGTCCTGCCTGGAGGAGAGGGGTGGTGGGGTCCTTAGGGAAAAAAATGAAGAAAGAGAATTGCTTTTATTTTCTCAGATTGTAATGACAGATAATATGATCAATACATGGGAGAAGTTTTGGCATTTTCTTCACTTTGGATAAATATCAACCAAATATTGATAAAATAGTGCTTTTTTTGGTTTATTTCTTTCCCTGTTATCTGCTTAAACCTGAAATAAATTTTGTTTTTAACTCTTTTGATATTCCCAATTTATTTTATAGAAAATAAGTATTTCATCAATTTTCTTTAATCTTAGTATCATATCAACATTTTGCCATAAATATATTCCTTTAATCAGTCTTAATTACTCTTTCTCTTGACCAAGTTCTCAATGGATCTGCATCTCATTAAAAAAGAGATCAAGATTTTTCATCACTGGTGTCTCCAGAGTCTGAGTAATAGCTAACATGTGTTATAGTGAATATATAATGTTCTAATGAAATAATGAGTAAAGAAATGTATCTTACAGGGTTGTAAAGCCATTTTTTTGAATTAACTCTTTTGCTGGGAATTAATTTATTTGACTATAACATTTTGTTGTTTGAAAAGATTTTTTAAAGTATGAGGAAATATGTATTCACAAATGAATCAATAGTGAAAATAAAAATAAGCAAATGACAGTGTCATTAAAGTTTTTTTCAAAGTAGAAAATGTAAAAGGATATTGGAAAGTGGCAGTATTAGAGGCAAAATCTTCTGCTATTCAAGTATTAAGAAAGCATAAACTGCTAAAGGAAAAATAAATACTAAAATAAAATTGTGAAAATAAACCTTAAAATTATTCAGGGTTATTTTTCCCCCAGATAGAATCAGTGGTCTCTATGCTGCTACTTATTAAGTGATTAATCTTTTCCTTACTGATTTGAATGAACACTTTTATCACAAACTAAATGTATCTGGATTTCTTTTTGGACTCTATTCTCTTACGTTGCACAAATCACAAGTATTTAGCTCAATGAGTTATCCTAGTGTGAACCTCTCATTTAAACACCAGTCAGGTAATGAAATGAAACATTATCAATGCCCTAGAAGCCTTTTCTTGATAAATATTGTATGAATGAATGAATGAAGGACAGGTGAAGGGGGATTTATGAATGTCTTTTCTATAATTTTATGTTATGAACATATTGGATGAACACAGAGTTGTGCTTATAAAAGCCAAAAAGGGCACAAAGATGGAGACAAATAATACATTGGATTACAGGTAATTCCCCCCAATTTTATGGTCGGAGACCATAAAATGAAAGTAAAGTTATATAATAGATAAATGCAAATGATTGCATGTCAATAAAAAATAATGAAGTTGATAAGCATAACGTTAAAAAAGATTTTATAACTCTCCTTCATGAGAATATGACAATTTACAAGTTTTAGTCTTAGAAAAGACATTATGTACTCAAAGCTATGAATATAATCTTAGCATACTTTTAGAATAGTTTACCTCCATTTAGCATGATATGTTCTTTCCATGCATTTTACCCATCCCCAAAATGACTCAGTGGAGAATGTCCACAGTGGGATAACAGAATGGTCAAAAGTCTGTGAATCCTTGCGTACAAACAATAAGCTTAAATTGAGGTGAAAGTTATCTGTAGAATGCTGATAGAATCGGGGATGTTTCATTTGAAAAGGAATTGTGAGATAACATGGGGGCTTTTATTAATCATCTAAACATAGGTACGGTTTGAGTATCCCTTTTCCAAAATGCTTAGGACTAGACAAGCTTTGGATTTTTAAATTCTGAACTAGTTCACATTATATATTTACCAGTTGAGCATCCCTAATTTGAAATGTTTCAACGAGCATCTCCTTTGAGTGTCAAGTTGATGCTCAAAAAAAAAAAATCTCAGACTTCAGAGCATTTCAAATGAAAGTTTTTGGATTATGGCTGCTCAACGTGTAACATGGAAAACTATTTATGAATTATTCCCTATAGTTCTAGAAGAGAAACTGAAACTTGTTTAACATTTTTAGGCTGCAGACTTCAGCTCAGTAAACTTATAAGGAGGCATAGTCCAGTGGTTAGGAGGATAGGTTCTGGAGGCTGGCAGCGTTTGCAGGCCTGCTTTGTCACCTGTCTCAACATTGTCATTTTAAAATTGATGAGGTATTATCTCAATGAAGAGTTGCAGAAATAAAATAATGATGCAGGCTAAACTCTTAGTTCAGCTTGTGTAGAAAACCCAAAACAGATAATAGGCATTACCTTTTCGTTGCAGCCGTCATTGTTGTTTGGTGGGCCCAGGCTGGATTTGAACCCGCTAGCTCAGGTGTATGTGGCTGGCTCCTTAGCCCATTGAGCCACAGGTGCCAAGCCTAATAGGCATTACCTTTAATAGCAACTCTCTCCTTCTAACTTCCATACTGTATCACATATTATTTTTATGCTCTCTCGTGTATTTGCTCTGTTTAGGTAGACATCCTATCTATCCCACTAGCCAGTACACTTAGAAGAAGTATCTATAAAATACTTCCTAACCTCTTACCTGCCCACTACACCACTGACCCTGCCATGACCACAATGTCAAATGCAATACATCTCATCTTGATCTCATTTCACCTTCTCTACAAGATTTTGACAAGCTCTTTTCTTATTCTAGGCTTTTCTATCTATCTTTGGTCTCTTGTATTACTGTTTGAACACCATCCTTTGCAGATTCACGGTTATCTTTTCACCTGTTAAATATTGGCGTTACTTAGGGTTGTCTTTCTACACTCTGAGTGATCTTATCCAGTGAGGAGCTGGTGAGTTACAAGCTTGAATCCACAATTATGAATTTCTCTGGAGATTTTAAACTCCAGTACATTGTATCCTCCCTGCATAGCTCCACTTGGATGTCCTAGAGTCATCCAAAACTTAATTTCTTCCCAACCCAATCATTACTACACATTCTTCATTTTTGTAAATGGCAAGTAAGCCTGTACCTGGGAATTGCTTTCCTCCTATCTCGTCATCTAAATGGTTTTCATGTGTTACCAGTTCAAATTCATTAACATTTCTTGATAAAACCCTCTTCGTGTGCCTACTACTCCTTCCTTAATTCAGCTGTCATTTTCTCTTTCTCAGACCAGTGAAGAAGTCTTAGAAAGCCTCCAAACCACTGATGTCATGGCCCCCAGAGTGATTTTCTTCTTTATATAATAATCTTTAGCTTATATCTAAGTTCAAACCCTATAAATGAAACCACAAAAGCCCCAGACTACCCAAAGCTATCCTGATCCAAAAGAACAAAACTGAGGGATCACATTATTAGAGTTCAAATTATCCTATAGAACTAAAGTCACTTAAATGGCATGGTACTGTCATTAAAATGGATACAGAGACCAATGGAACAAAATAGAGAACCCAGAACTAAATCCATACCTCTTTGTGAACTTATCTTTGACAAAGGTGTCAAGAACCTTTAGTAGGGAAAGTCTCTTCAATAAATGATGCTGGGAAAACTGGATATCCATATGCAAAAGAATGAAACTAGATTTCTTTCTTTTGCTATATACAAAAGTCAAGTAGAAATGGGTGAAAGACTTCAAACTACTGTAAGAAAATATCAGGGCATTCTGGGTGGATTGCCTGAGCTCACATGTTTCAGACCAGCCTGAGCAAGAGGGAGACCCCATCTCTAAAAGTAGCCAGGCATTGTGGCAGGTGCTTACAGTCCCAGCTACACAGAAGGCTGAGGTAAGAGAATTGCTTGAGCCCAAGAGTCTGAGGTTGCAGTGAACTATGATGGCCCGGCACCCTACAGGGTAGCAAATTAAAAATCCTGTCTCAAAAAAAAAAAAAAAAAAAGAAAAGAAAAGAAAAAAAGAAAGAAAGAAAAGAAAAACGAAAAAGAAAATTTTGGGAAATCCTCCAGGACATTGGTCTGGGCAATGATTTCTGAGTAACACCTTGAAAGCATGGGGAATCAAAATAGACAAAAAGGATCACCTCAAACTAAAAACAATCAGCAAAGTGGAGTGGCAACCCACAGTTGGGATGTAGGAAAGTACTTGCAAACTACCCACCTGGCAAAGGATTAATAACTGGAATACATAAAGAACTCCAATTTCTCAGACAGAAAAAACCAAATAATCCATTTAAAAATGGGCAACAGATCAGAAGAGATGTTTCTCAAAAGAAGACATACCAATGGCCACAGTTATATAAAAAAAATCCTCAACATCATTAGTCATTGGAGAAATACAAGTGACAACTACAAAGAGATGTCATCTCACCTAAGTTAAAATGGCCTTTATCCAAAAGGCAGGCAATAATGAATCCTGAAAGAATGTGAAGAAAGGACCACCCTGGTACACTGCTGATGGGAAAGTATATTAGTGCCACCAGTATGGAGAATCGCATGCAAGTTCCTCAAAAAACTAAAAATAAAACTATTATGTGTTGGCTCAGTGCATGTAGCTCAGTGGTTATGGCTCCAGCCACATACACTGGGGCTGACAGTTTCGAACCCAGTCGGGTACTGCTGAACAACTATAACATCATCACAACAAAAGTAGCCAGGCGTTATGGTGGGCACATGTAGTTCCAGCTACTTAGGAGGCTAAGGCAAGTGAATCACTTAAGCTCAAGAGTTTGAGGTTGCTGTGAGCTGTGACACCACAGCACTCTACTGAGGGTGACATGGTGAGTCTTGATCTAAAAAAATATAAAAACCAAAAAACCATTATGTGGCCTACCAGTCTCAGTCCTAGGTATACATCTGAAAGAAAGCGAATAAATTTATTAAAAGAATATCTGCACTCTCCTGTTTATTGCACAATAACCAATAGTTGTGATAGGTGATAGCTAAGATTTGAAATCAGTCTAATTCGCCATTAACAGATGAATAGATAAAGAAAACATGGTGTGTATGCAATAGGATATTGTTCTGCAAAAAAAAAAAAAAAGAAATCCTGTCACTTATAACAACAGAGATGGAAATGGAGAACATTACATTGAATGAAAAAAATCTATGCACAATGTTAAGTAAAATAAGCCAAGCACAGAAAGGTAAATTTTTATGTTCTCACTCATATGTGGGAGCCAAAAATCAACACAATTATCTCATGGAGACAGACAGTAGACTGATTACCAGAGGCTGGGACGTGCCGGAGGCACATGTGTGTGTGTGATAATATGAAGATAGGCAATAGGTGCATAAATATAGTTAGATAGGTAGAATGAATGACATTTGATAGCACTGTAAAAGCCTGTTAACTCCCAAAACCCCAGACCCCCCCAGGTAGATTCAGAGAAATGGCTCTGTTAGCTCCCAAAGCTCAGTCCCCCAGCCCTTCCCATAGATTCCAAGAAACGGCTTCAGAATGAGAAGGCGCAGAGAGTCCCCAAGTTCCTGAAAACCCCTCTAGTTTCCTGTGAACAAACAATAGCAGAAACTTACTCAAGCTGTAACCCCACCCTGAGCTAACCACAATATTCTGCTTCTATACTAGCTTCCTTGTCACGTGACACTAAAAAGGTATAAAACGTCAACCTGCCTTCTAATACGGGCCACCTGCCTTTGAGAGCAGCGGTCCCCTGCACAGGTGTAATAAATCACCAGTTGATTTTTTTACCTGAGTGGGGTCCGAGTCTATCTTTATAGGCTGTGATGGGTACAACATCCCCCCCCCAGCGAGATACCTGCCCCTGGACCCTTACCTGGGCCTGCCGCAGGCCGACGGCTTCAGGGGAAGGTCTCAGAGAGACGTTTCTCTGCCCCAGGGTCCTTGGATGAGCGGAATCAGGGCACAGATCCCAAATTTTCTGTTCTGGTGACTCAATCCTGGTGCCCTGGGTCTGTCTGGATCTCTAGAGAATTTGGGGGAATATGACTAGCTGGATGTAGCTGAGAGTAGGTTCCCGAGACAGAGGAGAGACATCTCCCTGTCTTTTCAGGTTGTTGGTTTTCTGTGTCATTGTTTTGTTTGTCTTTGTTTGTCTTTGTTTGTCAGCGTCTGCTTTATAATCTGATTGCAATGGGACAGGGACCATTCACCCTGCTAACTCCTTTAGAGTGTCTCCTCAATAATTTCCTCTGATTTCAGCCTCTGTGCCTGGGGCCACGGTGAGAAAGTGAAACCAGGTACTCTGTGCACCCTCTGTGAATTGGACTGGCCCTCTTTTGGCTGCGACTGGCCCCCCATTGGCTCTTTTAACCTCTCACTTCTTTCCAGTATTTGGACCATTGTTTACGGCCATCCTAGTCACCCAGACCAAATTTCTTACATTGATGTGTGGATTGACATTGCCTCCAAAGGGCTGGCTTACAACCAGAAGTACGGAAAACACTTAAACCCTTCTCATGTCCTTTTTGCCTCCCTACAAGGTCCTTCAAAATGCGCCACCCCAAGAACCAGACCCCTAAAGTAGAAGGACGGGGTCTGGGGCTCCTGTTTTGCCCCCTCCCCCTGAAGAGCCCATCCTGGATCTTCCCTTACAGCCCTATTCTTTGTACCCACCTCCATACAACCCCCACCCAGAACCACCAGCACCTTTGGTTCCCCCAGTGCTGCAGACCCAGGGAGCTGTGTGGGAGACCCCACGTGGTCCTTTGCAGACCCGGGGAGGAACCACATACCAGCCCCCCAGCCCAGATTCCACTTCTACCCTGAGTCCCCCGGGAGCAAACCTCTCTCCTCCGGTGGCTCCCATTTTACCTTTGTGCCAATTAGCCCCCACCCCAGCCTCAGGGGGACAGCCATTCATGATATATGTTCCATTTTCCACCAGTGATTTGTACAATTGGAAAACCCCAACCCCCCCTTTTTCGGAAAAACCACAAGGACTAATTGCTCTTCTTGAAACTACCTTTTTCACCCACCAACCCACTTGGGATGACTGTCAGCAACTCCTCCAGGTTCTGTTCACCTCTGGAGAATGTGAGCATATCCTGAGGGAAGCCTGAAAAGCTGTTGAAGGACCAGATGGGCAGCCCACCACCAATGCGGCTTCCTCATTTCCCAAGTGCCCACCCCCCATGGGACCCTAACTCTGAGGAGGATAGGAAAGCTCTACTTGAGTTCTGCCAGATTCTAATGAAAGGCCTCTCGGCGGCTGCTAAGAAGCCAACCAATTTGTCTAAGGTTAGTGAAATCATTCAGGGACCCACAGAAAACCCTGTGGCTTTCTTAGAATGGCTGTTAGAGGCATATAGAACTTATACTCCCATTGATCCGTAGGCCCCTGAAAACTGACGAGCTATAAATGTAGCCTATGTTGCACAGGAGATATCAAGAAAAAGTTGTAGGAACTCGAGGGTTTTGAAGGGAAAAATCTCAGTGAGTTGGTGGAGGTAGCTCTGCAGGTCTTTAACAACTGGGAGTCCGTGGATCTGGGCATCAGTAAACGGACGACCGAAGTCATTATAGCCGCCCTCCAGGAGCACTCCCGAGCCCAAGGTGCTCCACAAGGCAGGGGGTCTAGACCCCCCCCCCATGGCCAAGTCAATGCGCCTACTGTAAAGAAATGGGACACTGGAAAAATGAATGCCCCTGGACAGCAGCTAAGACACAAACACAGACACCGGCTAAAATCCTCAATGGGGAAGATGTCAATTGAGGGAGTTGGGGCTCCTTCCCCTTAGGCCCCTGGGAGACCATGATAACCTGACAAGTCAGGGGCCAACCTGTGAATTTCCTAATAGACACAGGCGCAAAATTTTCAGTCTTAATGAAACCCCAAGGACCCGTCGCAAAGCAAAGGGCAACAATCATGGGTGCCACTGGGGAACCCCAGGCAGTCCCTTGGACTATGGCCTGCAGAACCGACCTGGGTAGGGGCACTATCACCCACTCCTTTTTGGTCATGCCGGACTGCCCATACCCCTTGTTGGGGTGAGACCTGTTGCCAAAACTTCATGCCACTGTCTCCTTCGGATCAGCTGGAGCTGTCCTGATGGTACCTGACAGCCCTGCCCATGTCCTATTTTCTGCCCCTCTTGGGGACGAATACCTGTTCTTTGAAGGACTCTACAGGATCCCAACTCAGGAAGAGTGCCTCCACACTTGGAGGTCACTAATCCCACAGGTTATGGGCTGAGGAAAATCCCCCAGGACTGGCAAGCCACCAACCGCCAGTGGTAGTGCAGGTCTCCAGTGGAGCCACCCTGGTGTGAGTCCGCCAATACCCCCTATCCCGGGAAGCCAGAATGGGCATTGCTGTGCACATCACCTGACTCTGGGGAGCGGGCATACTAGTCCCTTGCAAATCGGCCTGGAACACTCCCCTCCTCCCTGTTTAAAAACCTGGTACAAATGACTACCGACCTGTCCAGGACCTAAGGGAGGTGAACACCTGAATGGACGCAATCCACCCCACCATCCTGAACCCCTACACCTTTCTCAGCCTAATTCCCCCTTCTAGAACTTGGTATTCAGTCCTTGACTTGAAAGATGCTTTCTTCACAATTCCCCTCTCTCCTGCTAGTCAACCTGTTTTTCTTTCGAGTGGGTGGACTCAGAGAGCAGGAAAACCAGACAACTGACTTGGACTTGCCTGCCCCAGGGCTTCAAAAACTCCCCCACTTTATTTGATGAAGCCCTGAGTAAAGACCTCCTCCCATTTCGGGATGCTCATCAGCACATCTCCCTTATGCAATATGCCGATGATCTCCTGTTAGCTGCTGAGATGGAGCCAGAGTGTGAACATGCCACAATTGACCTCCTCCGAGACCTGGAGAGACCACCAAAAAGGCACAGCTGTGTACCACAGTGCGAACCTATCTGGGGTATGAATTACAAGGAGACCAACGTGCCCTTTCAAAGAGCAGGATCAAAGCCATCCTCCGAACCCCTCCACCGGCTACCAAGAGGCAAGTACACGAATTCCTGGGGACGATCAGAAACTGTCGTTTGTGGATCCTGGGCTTTTCAGAAATAGCTAAGCCCCTGTATGCCAGCACAGGGGGAGGCGACAAGCCCCTCAAACGGGGACAGGCTGAACAAGACACCTTCAACCAACTAAAACATGCCCTTGCTTCCGCACCTGTCCTAGCCCTGCTCGACATCAACAAGCCCTTCCAAATCTTCATAGCTGAGACCAAGGGCATGGCAAAGGGAGTCCTTACCCAGATCCTAGGCCCTTGGAAGAGACCTGTCTCCTACCTCTCCAAGTGTCTAGATCCAGTTGCCTCTGAGTGGCCTGGTTGCATGCAGGCCATCGCTGCTACGGCTGTGCTAGTTAAAGAAGCAAAGAAACTAACCCTGGGATAGGACCTGCAGGTCATCGGGGGCCACACCATGGAAACTCTCCTCTGAAGTCCCCCTGACCAATGGGTCTCCAACTCCCGTATCACTCAGTACCAGGTGTTACTTCTTGACTCACCCAGAATAAAATTACTCAAGAAAGCCATCTTAAGCCCAGCCACCCTCCTGCCAGATGACAACCCAGCATGGCCCATTCATGATTGCTTGGACACTCTGAATACCCTTTCTGCCTGCAACCAGACTTAAAAGACACATCTCTCCAGATCGCTGACCTTGACTTGTTCATGGACGGCAGCAGCTACATCCATGGAGGTAAACGCATAGCTAGGGTAGCAGTTACCTCTCTCATGGAGGTCCTTTGGGAACAGGCATTGGGACACGGGACATCAGCTTTAAGGGAAGAGCTTATTGCTCTTACACAAGACTTGCAATTAGCTGTGGGAAAAGCGGCCAACATATACACAGACAGCTGATGTGCATTTGCCACTGCCCATGTCCATGGTGCCCTATACAAAGAAAGAGGACTCCTAACTTCTAGTGGGAAAGACATCGAAAACAAAGAAGAGATCCTGGTCCTACTGGAAGCTCTTGTTGCTGCCATCACCAGTCTACTCGAAAACAGACGGAGAAGAAAGTAAACACCTGGATTGCCTAACAGGTCCCCAAGACTGGCTCATTTGCCCAGATGGACGCCTCTTCTTCCCGGAGTCATTAGGACAACAATTTGTTGACCAGCTACAGCAGGGAACCCGCCTAGGAGCCACAAAACTCAGCCAACTCACCTCCAAACACCTGTATGTTCCTTGTCTCCTCAAATGGACTAAGGACGCAGCCTCCAGATGTCTCCCATGCAGCAGGGTAAATGCGACCTGGGTGCCTCACCACATGGGGTCGCGTCTCCAGGGCACCAATCCAGGGGAACATTGGGAACTCGACTTCGTGAAAATCAAGCCAGGGCGGTACGGATATATATACCTCTTATTCTTCATTGATACCTTCTCAGGTTGGCCAGAAGCGTTTCCTTGTAAAAAGGAAATACCCTTAACAGTGGCAAAACACCTTGTCACTGACATTATTCCCCAATTTGGATTGCCTCTCACCCTGGGGTCCGACAACAGCACAGCCTTTATTGCCCAGGTCTCTAAAAACCTGGTGGCCACATTAAAAATTACTTGGAAGTTACATTGTGCTTATAGGCCCCAAAGTTCAGGACAGATAGAAAGAATGAATAGAACATTAAAGGAAACCTTAGCAAAATTACATATAGAAACTGGTGGTAACTGGGTAGACCTCCTCCCCTTCTCCCTTTTATGGGCCGATGCATCCCCTACTTCCAAGGTTTAATGCCCTTTGAAATAATAATGGAACCCCACCCCCTATAATCCCAAAACTAACTGATGAGCTGTTAGCCCCCATCCATACCATAAACTTTTGAGCTCATTACAGGCCCTGCAAAAACTACGTATGGACTTCCAAGATGCAATTCAGCAACCATGTCTGAGCCCACCAGTACCCCACCCTTAGAGCAACTTCACAACCTTCAATCTGCAGATTGGGCTTGGGTAAAGAAACATAACCCAGAAACCTTAGCCCCTGGTGGGAGGGTCCTTACCCTGTTATCTTAACTACCTCAATAGCCATAAAGGTTGGAGGAAAGAAGCCATGGCTCCCCTACACCCACATCAAGAAGGCCACAGAGAACAATATCCCCCCAACATAGTGCCTTAAGCCCACCGAGGACCCCCTAAAACTTTGACTGTGCAAGTCTCCCTCCTCATCTTCATCTGCCTACTCCATGCCATCCGAGAAGCCAGCAGGAGGGGATACTACTACAACCAACACCAACTCACCCTCCACGATTGGATCCTCTCCCGGATCGAAGATGGCTCCGAGATCGCCTGCACTTCAGCAACAGACACCCAACCAGCCTTCTGCTTTGATCTCCGCGTCCTCTCCAGCAAAAGCTGGAGAAGAACACCATCAAGGTACAGATGACCTTGGGACTGTATAGGTCTGCAGTCAGCAAAAAAACTCAGAAATACTGACTTTTATCTATGCCCTGTGACGGTAAGTTCTAATGGGCAATCTTGTGGGGAGGCAGGGTACTGCCATTGTAAAAACTGGGGCTGTGAAACTTTAGCATCGTGGGGAACAACAAAAGATCTACGGATAGAATTCTGCAGAGACAGTCTGGGTGCCTGTACGCAAAGCAGTAACTGCAATCCTATCAAGCTATTTATAAAAGACTGTGGAAAGAAGAATGGAGGACAGGCTTAACATGGGGAATCAGAATATATGTCAGCAGAAAGGGCCCTAGTCTTTTGTTTACCATTCAGAGCCCCCCCCCCCCGGCCACTTCCTGTTAAGCTGATAGGTCCAATTCTCATCCTTAATCCAGGGCCCCCCAGGCTCCCTCACCAGCCCCAACCCCCATCATCCCAGACAAAACAGCATCTCCTGTCACTGCCACCCCCCTATCTTTATCTGCATCCCTTATACTTACTCTTCTAGATGCAGTGTTTAAATTTGCAAATACCACAAATGCCCATCTAACGAATGATTGCTGGCTCTGCTTGAACCCGGTCCCACCATACTATGTAGGAGTAGCTACAAATTCAACCCTTGGATCCTCCCCAACCCAGATATTAAACACCTCATCCAATGCCTTACAGCAAAACAGCAGCATATGTACATGGGGCACCACACCCACCTTAACCTTAGAAGATCTACAAGGACAAGAACTGTGTATTACATCCCTAGGATACCCCTTAGAAAACTCCCCTTACCAGGATAACTGCTTAGAGGTCACCCAAGTCTACAACTCCACCCACCCCCCAGCCCCTTATTATTTAGTAGCCCCCAGAGGAACTTGGTTCGCATGCTCCATTGGTTTAACTCCTTGTGTAAATTCCCTAATCTTATATAACACCCCCCAAGTCTGTGTCCTGACCCATATCATTCCTCAAGTTTACATCTACTCCGGAGAAGGGGGACGAGAACATCTCTTTAGCTTACAAAGACAAACTAGAGCCCCCATTTTAGTACCCCTACTTGTAGGCATAAGATTAGCAGGCACTACGGCCATGAGCACCATAGCTCTGGCCACTGGGCCCCTCAGCCCAAGTTTTAAGGTACTCACAACCCAAATTGATTAAAATCTCTGAAACATAGAAACTTCTGTCACCCACTTAGAGAAATCTTTAAGCTCACTAGCAGAGGTAATTCTCCAAAACAGAAGGGGTTTAGATTTACTATTTCTAAAACAAGGGGGACTTTGTATGGCCCTAGGAGAAACATATTGTTTTCATACCAACCACTCTGGAGTCATAAAAGACAGCTTATCCCTAGTTAAAAAGAGTCTGCATAAGCGGGAGGAGCTATGGAAAGAAAATATAATTGGCACGAAACATTATTTAACTGGTCCCTGTGGTTAACCACCCTCTTCTCAGTTATAGCTGGACCACTCGTGCTTCTTCTAATTGAAGTTACATATGGCCCCACTTCAAACCATAAAACTAATGGTAATGCATACCCACTATCAGCCCCTTCCTAGCTATTCAAATGAATCAAGGGTTTGATTCCCCAAAAAGACCAGTGGGGAATGTAAAAGTCTGTTAGCTCCCAAAACTCCAGCCCCCCTCTCCCCCCAGGTAGATTCTGAGAAATGGCTATGCTAGCTCCCAAAGCTCAGTCCCCCAGCACCCCCCCCCAGTAGATTCTGAGAAATGGCTTCAGAATGAGAAGGCACAGAGAGTCCCCAAGTTCCCAAACTCCCCC
>CAUYRH010118863.1:0-15064 GCA_963574655.1 Perodicticus potto
GTTGTGGGCGCCTGTAGTCCAGGCTACTTGGGAGGCGGAGGCAAGAGACTCGCTTGAGCCCAGGAATTGGAGGTTGCTGTGAGCTGTGATGCCACCACACTCTATCCAGGGTGACAGCTTGAGGCTCTGTCTCAAAAAAAAAAAAAAAAAAAAAAAAGGCTCGGTGCCTGTGGCTCAATGGGCTAAGGCACCAGCCACATACACCTGAGTTGGCAGGTTCGAATCCAGCCCAGGCCTGCCAAACAACGACGGCTGCAACCAAAAACTGGCCGGGCGTTGTGGCGGGAGCCTGTGGTCCCAGCTACTTGGGAGGCAGAGGCAGGAGACGTGCTTGAGCCCAGGAATTGGAGGTTGCTGTGAGCTGTGATGCCACGGCACTCTATCCAGGGTAACAGCTTGAGGCTCTGTCTCAAAAAAAAAAAAAAACAACCAAAACAGCCTGTTTGCGCACAATAGTAGATTAAATAGTGGATTACAGAATGCAATACTATATAAAACAGCAAAAATTAATAACTGCTACCATATAAGCACAAAACAATTTTGGAATTAATGAGTAGAAACAAGTCACATGATTTTTTTTTTCCTCTGAGACAGAATCTTACTCCATTACCCTGGGTAGAGTGCCATGATATCATCATAGCTCACAGCAACCTCTTGAGCTCAAGAGATCCTCTTGTCTCAGCCTTCAGAATAACTGGATCAAAAGGTGCTTGCCACAGTACTCAGCTAACTTTTAGTAGAGACTAGGTCTTGTTTTTGCTCAGGGTGGTCTCGAACTTAGCTCAAGCAATCTATCCACCTGGGCCTTCTGGAGTGCTAAGATTACAGGCCTGAACCAGTGCACCCAGCCAGCATGATTCCATTTAAAGTTTAAAGGTAGCCAAGACTATTACGTGTCACACAGAGATACATGTGAGACAAAGCTATGAAGAAAATCAACTGGATGATTAGCAATGAAGCATACAAAGGGCTTTTAAGGGACTGTTATTGTACAATTTCTTAAGTTGGCAAGTGAGTACATGGATGTTAGTTTTACTATTACTCTTTAACCTATATGTGTAAGTCACATACACTGGATATGTGACAGGGTTTTTCCATTTTTGTGTTTTTAGTTTTCTAAGTATATTTTATGAGGTGTAATTTACATGCCATGTAATAAAATACACACATTTAAACTGTACAGTTTTGCTAAGTTTCAGCAATTTTTTTTTTTTGGAGACAGTTTCACTCTGTCCTGTAGTCTATAGTGCCATGACATTAGCCTAGCTCACAACAACTTCAAAATCCAGGGTTTAGGCAATTCTTCTGCCTCAGCCTCCCTAGTAGCTAAGACGACAGGTACCTACCACATATCGCTAATGTTTCTTTTTTTAGTAGAAACAAGGTCTCGCCCTTTTTTTTTTTTTTTTTTTTGAGACAGAGCCAGTCTGTCGCCCTGGGTAGAGTGCTATGGCATCACAGCTCACAGCAACCTCCAACTCCTGGGCTCAAGCAAGTCTCCTGCCTCCGCCTCCCAAGTAGCTGGGACTACAGGTGCCCGCCACAACGCCTGGCTATTTTTTGAGACAGAGTCTCACTTTATCGCCCTTGGTAGAGTGCCATGGTGTCACAGAGCTCACAGCAACCTCCAGCTCTTAGGCTTAGGTGACACTCTCTTGCCTCAGCCTCCCTAGTAGCTGTGAGTACTAATTAATGAGTAGAAACAAGTCACATGATTTTTGACACCCACCACAACGCCTGGCTATTTTTTTGTTGCAGTTTGGCCGGGGCCAGGTTGGAACCTGCCACCCTCAGTATATGAGGCCAGCACCCTACCCACTAAGCCATAGGCACTGTCCTAAAGAACTATTTAGATGCACCTGGGTAACCAAAAAACTTTTGTTTGGTCACCTAGGCAGGAGCCTCTGGACTCAATCCAATGATCTTCCTGCCTCAGCTTCCCAAGTAGTTAGGAACACAGGTGCTTGCCAGCATAGTTGGCTAAAAAATTTTAATTTTTTTAAAAAAATCAAAAGGTCCTCATTCATATAGTAGTGAGTATCAAAAAAAATAAATAAATAAAAAAGGGCTGGTGTCATGGTGGCCCATGCCTGTAATTCCAGCAATTTGGGAGGCCAACGCAGGATGATCATTTGAGCCTAAGATTGAGACCAGTCTGGGCATCTTAGCAAGACTCAGTATCTCTAAAAAATAAAAAGGGCTCGGCGCCTGTGGCTCAGCAGGCTAAGGTGCCAGGCACGTACACCTAAGCTGGTGGGTTCGAATCCAGCCCAGGCCCGCCAAACAACAATGATGGCTGCAACCAAAAAATGGCCGGGCATTGTGGCAGGCACCTGCAGTCCCAGCTACTTGGGAGGCGGAGGCAAGAGACTCTCTTGAGCCCAGGAATTGGAGGTTGCTGTGAGCTGTGATGCCACGGCACTCTATCCAGGGTGACAGCTTGAGGCTCTGTCTCAAAATAAATAAATAAATAAATAAATAATAAAAAAATAAAAATAAAAAGAAAGGAAAGTAGTATGTGGTGGTTTGGGCTTGTAGTCTCAGCTACTTGAGAGGATGAGTCAGGAAGATCTCTTGAGGCCAGGTCTCAAAAAAAGGAAAAAACAGGGCAGCACCTGTGGCTCAAAGGAGTAGGGCGCTGGCCCCATATGCTGGGGGTGGTGGGTTCAAACCAAGCCCCGGCCAAAAAATCCAAAAAAAAAAAAAAAAAAAAAATAATAATAATAATAAAATAAATAAATAAAGTTAAAAAAAAAAACCTGGTTATGGTCAGGTACAGTGGCTCACACCTGTAATCCTAGTACTCTGGGAGGCCAAGACAGGTGGATTGCCTGAGTTCACAGGTTCGAGACCAGCCTAAGCAAGTCTGAGAACCCGCCTCTAAAAAATAACTAGGCCTTGTGGCGGGTGCCTCTGTTTTTCTTTTCTTTTTTGTTTTTGAGACAGTCTTACTTTGTCACCCTCGGTAGAGTGCTATGGCTTCACAGCTCACAGCAACCTCATACTCTTGAGCTTAAGCATTCTCTTGCCTCAGCCTCCAAGTAGCTGAGACTATTGGCACCTGCCACAATGCCTGGCTATTTTTTTAGAGATGAGGTCTGGCTGTGACTCAGGCTGATCTCGAACTTATAAACTCAGGCAATCCCTCTGCCTTGGCCTCCCAAAGTGGTAGGATTACTGGTATGAGCCACCGTGTCTGGCCTTGTTTTTCTGTTTTTAGTAGAAATGAGGGATTGCTCTTGCTCAGGCTGGTCTTGAATTCCTGAACTCAAGCAATCTACCTGCTTGGGCATACCAGAGTGCTAAGATTACAGGCGTGAGCTGCCATGCCTGGTGTAAAATTCATTTCTTTTTTTTTTTGCACTTTTTGGCTGGGGCTGGGTATGAACCCGCCACCTCCAGCATATGGGGCCAGAGCCCTACTCCTTTGAGCCACCATGGCACCACCCTAAAATTCATTTCTTTTTTTTTTTTTTGAGACAGAGCCTCAAGCTGTCACCCTGGGTAGAGTGCTGTGGCATCACAGCTCACAGCAACCTCCAATTCCTGGGCTCAAGTGAATCTCCTGCCTCCACCTCCCAAGTAGCTGGGACTACAGGCGCCTGCCTCAACGCCTGCCATTTTCTGGTTGCAGCCATTATTGTTGTTTGGCGACCTGGGCTGGATTCGAACCCACCAGCTTAGGTGTACGTGGCTGGTGCCTTAGCCTAAAATTCATTGCTTAAGTCAACACTTGATCAAACCCCGATGGGATGAGGATGCTAAGTGAAATAATAATAATCTATTGTTATCATCTCATGAGTTAAGACTATCTGTAACTTTCATTTATTGAGTGCTTACTTTGTACTTTCTATGTATTATGCTAGTGATAAATTCCTTAAAGGATACAAATTGCTAAAATTGATCCAAGAAGTAGAAAATCAGGATAGCCCTATATCTATAGCAGAAATTGAATTCATGATTTTAAAACTTCCCACAGAAGTTCTGGGTCCAGACAGCTTCACTAGTGAGTTCTATCAAAAATTTAAATAAGAAATATACCAATTCTACATAAACAGAGTAGGTTGGAACACTTCCCAATTCATTTTATGAAGCCAGCATTACTTTAATATAAAAACCAGACAAACATTATAAGAAAATCATAAGCCAATGTCCTTCATATATTCATAGACACAAAAATCCTTAACAATATTGAATCCTTAGTTCAATCCTTAGCTAATTGAATCTAGCAATATATAAAAAGGTAATACATTATACCAAATTTAGCTTTATCCCAGGGATGCAAAGTTGACTTAAAAATTGAACATCAGGGGCAGCGCCTGTGGCTCAGTGAGTACAGCGCCGGCCCCATATACCGAGGGTGGCAGGTTCAGGCCCAGCCCTGGCCAAATGGCAACAAAAAAATAGCCGGGCATTGAGGTGGGCGTCTGTAGTCTCAGCTACTCAGGAGGCTGAGGCCAGAGAATTGCCTAAGCCCAGGAACTGGAGGTTGCTGTGAGCTGTGTGATGCCACAGCACTCACCGTGGGTGATAAAGTGAGACTCTGTCTCTACATAAAAAAAAAAAAAAAAATTGAACATAAGGGCGGTGCCTATGGCACAGTGGGTA
Source organism: Perodicticus potto (assembly GCA_963574655.1). Taxonomy (NCBI): domain Eukaryota; kingdom Metazoa; phylum Chordata; class Mammalia; order Primates; family Lorisidae; genus Perodicticus; species Perodicticus potto. The sequence goes on from CAUYRH010118863.1 coordinate 4,609, forward strand.
GGGGACTGGCCCCATATACTGAGGATAGTGGGTTCGAACTCGGCCCTAGCCAAACTGTAACAAAAAAAAATAGCCAGGAGTTATGGTGGGTACCTGTAGTCCCAGCTACTTGGGAGGCTGAAGCAAGAGAATCGCTTAAGCCCAGGAGTTTGAGGTTGCTATGAGCTGTGATGCCATGGCACGCTACCGAGGGTGATAAAGTGAGACTCTGTCTCTAAAAAAAAAATTTGAACATCAGATGAGGCCAAGCACAGTGGCTCATGCCTATAATCCCAGCACTCTGGGAGGCCAAGGCAGGTGGATTGCCTGAGCTCACAGGTTCAAGATCAGCCTGAGGCAGAGAGAGACCCCTGCCTCTAAAAATAGCAGGGTGTGGTGGCAGGCACCTGTAGTCCCAGCTACTCAGGAGGCTGAGGCAAGAGACTCAACTCACTTCAGCCCAGGAGTTTGAAGTTGCTATGAGCTATGACGCCATGGCACTCTACCAAGGGCAACAAAGTGAGACACTGTCTCAAAAAAAAAAAAATAGAGGGCGGCGCCTGTGGCTCATCGAGTAGGGCGCCGGTCCCATATACCGAAGGTGGTAGGTTCAAACCTGGCCTTGGCCGAACTGCAAAACAGAAAAATAGCTGGGTGTTGTGGCAGGCGCCTGTAGTCCCAGCTACTCGGGAGGCTGAGGCAGGAGAATAGCCTAAGTCCAGGAGTTGGAGTTTGCTGTGAGCTATGTGATGCCACGGCACCCTACCAACGGCAATAAAGTGAGACTCTGTCTCAAAAATAAATAAATAAATAATCTGTCTCAAAAATAAATAAATAAATAAATAAATAAATAAATTGGCTTGGCGTCCATAGCACAGTGGTTACAGCACTGGCCACATACACCAAGGCCGGTGGGTTCGAACTCAGCAACAATGACATACTGCAACAACAACAATAACAAAAATAGCTGGGCATTGTGGCAGGCGAGGGTGACATAGCGAGACTCTGTCTCAAAAAAAAAAAAAAAATTGGCTCGGCGCCTGTGGCTCAATGGGCTAAGGCGCCAGCCACGTACACCTGAGCTGGCAGGTTCAAATCCAGCCCAGGCCGCCAAACAACAATGACGGCTGCCACCAAAAAATGGCCGGGTGTTGTGGCGGGCACCTGTAGTCCCAGCTACTTGGGAGGCAGAGGCAAGAGACTCGCTTGAGCCCAGGAATTGGAGGTTCCTGTGAGCTGTGATGTCACGGCACTCTATCCAGGGTGACAGCTTGAGGCTCTGTCTCAAAAAAAAAAAAAAAAAAAAAAATTGAACATCAGGCCAGGTTCAGTGGCCTAAACCTATAATCCTAGCACTCTGGGAGTCTGAGGTGAAAGGATTGCTTGGCAGCACCTGTGGCTTAAGGAGTAGGGCACCAGCCCCATATACTGGAGGTGGCAGGTTCAAACCCGGCCCCTTGGCCAAAAACGGCAAAGAAAAAGAGAGGATTGCTTGAGGCCAGGAGTTGGAGACCAGCCTGAGAAAGAGAGAGAACCCATCTCTACAAAACAGAAAAATTAGCCAGGTTTGGTGGCATATGCTTGTAGTCTGGCTACTTGGGAGGCTAAGACAGAAGAATCACTTAAACCCAGGAGTTTGAAGTTGCCTCACGTCCACCAAGCAGGAGACTGCTCTGATCCCTCAGGTGTTCACCTCAGACCCCGAGGCCTCCAGTGAGTCTGGGCTGTATACACCAGCCTCTCAGGCTACCACTCTCCATGTCCCCAGCCAGGACCCTGCCAGCATCCAGCCCCTGCAGCCCACTCACTCAGTACCAGCTCCACGGTGTCCTCCAGCAGCCTGGTGCTGTACCACAGCTCTGACTCCAGTAACGGCCATAGCTACCTGCTGCCTTCCAACCACGGTGTCATCGAGACCTTCATCTCCATGCAGATGGCCTCTTCCTCCCTGTAACTATGGCAACCACCTCCCAACACCTGGGTCCTGCAGCCAGTGCTGCCTGCTTGGGGAGTGATCCCTAGAGACACTGGAGCTGCCAAATTCCTCCTGCCCCTCCTTGGAGAGCTGTGCCTCATCCCTGCCCTGCTCTGGAGCAGCAGGAAAGGAGAGCTGCTGCAGAGGCACAAGAGGGGGCATGGAGTGGTGGCAAGCAGAGCCTGTTCCTGGCAGGATGTGGGAAGGAGGGACTGTCCCTCTTGTTTGGGACAACGTTTTGTCACTTGGAGCAGAAGAGGGGCAGCCTTTGACTCTGGCATTCCCAGCCTAGGCCTGTGAAGAGCCCTGGAATCCCTGAGGCAGCCACACTTCTCAGGACACAGGCCCTGGTGGTTGTGACTTGCTGAGCTCCAAGAGGCCTGTCACTTCATGTTCTGTCACCTGTGTACCTATCAGGTCACTCCACCCTTCCACATGGTCACCCACATACCCATTTGCACTGACCCTGTTACCTACTCACACAGGCTTTTCCTGAGTGGCTACTCTGTGCCAGGGTCAGGGTTCTGATGCCCAAGCCCTGGGGAGTGGAAGCCCACAGGGAGGCACACAGGGCTCTCCCAGACCCCCTGGCACTGAGAGATTCCCCCACTCCCTGGCCCAAGACCTGATTTTCTTGGACACTGGTTCCCAGGAGCATCAGCCTTCTGATGCCAGCCTGGCTTCCTGCTCTGGAAAGGCTGCCTCAGGACTTGGAAGTTGTCCTGGCTCCAGCGGGAACCTTGAGACTTGTGTTGAGTTCAGGTCCCGGGGTGGCAGCTCCTCTGGTCTGTGAGCCTCTATAAGCTCTTGCCTAGTTTTGGCTAGGAGGGGCATAGAGGGAGAAGAGAGAGGTGAGCCCAGCTCAAAGGAGTTACCCATGTGATAGGACTGATGCTCAGAACTCTGGGAGCCTGGCTGGCTGAGCCTGGCGTTGCAGTCCCCCTAGGAGTTTGAGGGCCTGAGCACCACTGGGGACAGAACAGATGTATGAACCCATGACCTCGTATCCCTGGGCCTGCTGCAGGAAACCTGACCTTCAGGGGACTGCCTGCACCCTGGCACTGCAGAAAAGGCCTGGGGAGAACCAGTGACCCCTACAGCTTGCAGGCAGCTAAGGGAGAACCTGTACATTTATTTAACTTTTTTTTTTTTTTTGAGACAGAGCCTCAAGCTGTCACGCTGGATAGAGTGCTGTGGCATCACAGCTCTCAGCAACCTCCAATTCCTGGGCTCAAGCGAGTCTCCTGCCTCCGCCTCCCAAGTAGCTGGGACTGCAGGAGCCCGCCACAACACCCAGCCATTTTTTGGTTGCAGCCACCATTGTTGTTTGGCAGGCCCAGGCTGGATTTGAACCCGCCAGGTCAGGTGTACCTTAGCCCGTTGAGCCACAGGCGCCGAGCCTTATTTAACTTTCAGTAAAGTCAAAGACAAATGTATTGAGAAAAAAAATAATGGAAAAACTAGCCTGGCAATGTGGTGTGTGTCTGTAGTCCCAGCTACTCCAGAGGCTGAGGCAAAGGTACCTTTAAGCCCAAGAGTGTGAGGTTGCTATGAGCTATGACACCACAGCACTGTACACAGGGCAAGAGAATGAGACTCTATCTCAAAAAACTAAAAAAGCATATGGATCAGAAAATAGATAGTATAAATCCCTTTATTCATGGATAACACAATCATGTATGTAGAAAATTCTAAGGACTCCTGTAGTCCCAGCTACTCAGGACTGAGGCAAGAGAATCTCTTGAGCCTAAGAGTCTGGCGTTGCTGTGATAATGCGATGATGCCATGGCACTCTACCAGGAACAACAAAGTGAGACTCCGTCTCAAAAAAAAAAAAAAGAAAGAAAGAAAATTCTAAGGAATCTATAAAAACCTACTAAAACTAAAAAGGGAATTTAACAAGGTAATCTGAAGTCAATAAATAGTAGAACCTCCATAGTTATATATAAAAATATATATAGTATATATATATAACATATATTTTTAATATATTATTAATATATTTTAATATATAATATATAGTATATATAATATAATATATATTTTTATATATTATAATATACCTCCCTTCACTGACCATCTCTTTGAGTTGACCTAATTTTCACAGACCCGACAGGCACCACATGTACATATTAGTACAGGAGGCCTAGTTCCTTATATTGATCATCTCCATATGTTGACTAGTTTGTTATTGTCCCTTAGGTGGTCAACTTACAGAGGAACTACTGTACTTTGAGAAGTGTGGCACAGGGTCTCTGCTTCCTTTTCTTTGTCTTTTTTTTTTTTTGAGACAGAGTCTCACTATGTTGCCTTAATAGAGTGCAATGATGTCATAGCTCACAGCAACCTCAAACTCTTGGGCTCAAGCAATTTTCTTGCCTCGGGGGCCTCCCAAATAGCTGGGACTACAGGTGCCTGCCACAACACCCGGCTATTTTTTGTTGCTGTTGTTGTAGTTGTCATTGTTGTTTAGCAGGCCCGGACCAGGTTTGAACCCGGCAACCCTGGTGTATGTGGCTGGTGCCCCGACCACTGAGTTATGGGCTTTGAGCCGTTTTGTCCTCTTTTATTGACTCTTGGAACCCTTTGAACTCTGTACCTTTAAGTAATTTTTTGGGGCCGGGCATGGTGGCCCACACCTGTAATCCCAGCACTCTACTCAGGTAGATTGCCTCAGCTCACAGGTTCGAGACCAGCCTGAGCCAGGGCGAGACCTCATCTCTAAAAATAACCAGGCATTGTGGCGGGCAGCTTTAGTTCCAGTTACTTGGGAGGTTGAGGCAAAAGAAACACTTGAGTCCAAGAGTATGAGATTAGTATGAGTTATGATGCCACAGCACTTTGCCAAGGGTGACAGAGTGAGACTCTGTCTCAAAAACAAACAAACATGGCTCGGTGCCTGTGGCTTAGCGGGTCAGAAAATTATTTTTTTCTGTTTTTTTTTTTTTTTGAGACAGAGCCTCAAGCTTCACCCTGGACAGAGTGCTGTGGCATCATAGCTCACAGCAACCTCCAACTCCTGGGCTCAAACGAGTCTCCTGCCTCAGCCTCCCAAGTAGCTGGGACTGCAGGCACCCGCCACAATGCCCGGCCATTTTTTGGTTGCAGCCATCATTGGCAGCATCATTGTTGTTTGGCGGGTCCAGGCTGGATTCAAACCCGCCAGCTCAGGTGTACGTGGCTGGCGCCTTAGCCCGTTGAGCCACAGGCACTGAGCCTATTTTTTTCTGTTTTTAAAAAATGGGATCTCGGGCAGCGCCTGTGGCTCAGGGGGTAGGATGCCAGCCCCATATACCAAGGGTGGCGGGTTCAAACCCAGCCCCAGCCAAACTGCAACAAAGAAATAGCTGGGCGTTGTGACGGGCGCCTGTGGTTCCAGCTACTTGGAAGGCTGAGGCCAAAGAATCACCTAAGCCCAGGAGTTGGAGGTTGCTGTGAACTGTGTGACGCCACGGCACTCTACCAAGGGCGATAAAGTGAGACCCTGTCTCTACAAAAAAAAAAAAAAGGGATCTCACTATGTTGCCCAGGCTGGCCTTGAACTCCTAGGCTCAAGAGATTTTCCCGCCTTAGCCTCCCAACTAGCTGGGATTACCACACAGCTATGCTATGACCCTGAAAAAACTCTGGTTATGAAAGAGCTACAAATCTGAAAATAGTCCCAGAAGGCCAACCAACCCAGCCAAACCTGTGACCCAGACTTTCCATCCTTTGCATGTTTTTTTAGCTACCTGACCATGGCCACTCTCACCACAGTTATTAGAACCTAATACTACACTGGGGCAGCTACACTGGGGATCCAGCTCTGCCAATCCCATTGTGGGGACAGCTTACCTACCCAGGCCACTTGTGGCTGACCTTTGCCTACCCTCCGTGCCTGGTGGTTTCTGCTCCAGCTAGTCTCAAACATCTACTGTTCTCTCCCAGTTTCAGGACATCTCCTTTTTTATTTTTTTTGTATCATTTATTTATTTGTTTGTTTGTTTTGAGTCTCACTTTGTTGCTCTGCATAGAGTGCGCTAGCATCATAGCTCACAGCAACCTCAAACTCTTGGGCTCAAGCTAGTCTCTTGTCTCAGCATCCCAAGTAGCTGAGACTACAGGTGCCCATACAACATCTGGCTATTTTTAGAGACAGAGTCTTGCTCTTGCTCAGGCTGGTCTCAAACCCGTGAGCTCAAGCAACCCACCCGTCTCAGACTCCCAGAGTGCTAGGATTACAGCTGTGAGCCACCTCGCCCGGCTCCTATATCCCTTTTTTTAAAATGAACTTTTATTTGTTTCAGAGATAGGGTCTCACTATGTTACCCAGGTTGGGCTCAAAATCCTGAGCTCAAGCAATCTTCCCACCTCAGCCTCCCGAGTAGCTGGAACTACAGGTGCAAGATACCGTGCCCAGCCAGTACATGTCTTCATAATTCAGACTGCCCAGGTTCCAATACCACACAGAGACACATACTATAACACCCCGCCTGCCCCACGCTCACTAGATGTGTTGTCTCTCAGGCATGCTATTTGACCTCTTACGTCTGTCTCTTCATCTGTGAGGAGCATGGTAATTGTCCTGGTCCCTCTAGCTTGCCATGAGCATTTTGGAGGTGAGGCAGCTGTTCAGCATAGGATCTGGCATGGAGCAAATGCCTGGCCCTTTCCTCATGCTGCTCCTTTTACATGGAACACTCCTCCTGCAGAACCCGAACTTCCTTCTTAGACTCGGTTCTACTCAGACAACTTCCAGAATGCCTTCCCTCCCTGGGAAAAGCCCTCATCTCTGGACTTGCCAGCCATCAGTGCTCTATGGCACCAGTGTCCTGCTCTGTCACTGTCTGTCCCTCAACCTAGCCCCCACACATAACCAGCCATGAGCCTTCAGAGGCTCAGTCCCAACTTGTCCTCCAACCACTCCAACTACTCACCCCAGGCCTGGGGTCACCCCTGATTGCTTCCTTTCTCTCACACCTCACACCCAACCCAACAGAAAGCCTTCCTGGCTCTGCTCAGAACATATCCAGACAGCATCGACAGCAACTTGCTCGCAGGTCATGTCACTCCCCTACTCAAGCCCATCTCACTCACACTTCTCTCCATAGTCCTCTCCCTGGAAGGCTCTGCATAACTTGACTCTCCCCCTCCTCCCCAGCTGTGCCCCGGGCCTGTGGCCTCCTGTGGCACTTGTGCCTCAGAACTGACATATCCTTTGGCTTCTCATGCTGCTTTATTGTGTCTGCCTGGCCCTTCTCATTTTCAGACACTTTCTTTTTTTTTTGAGACAGATTCTTAAGCTGTCACCCTGGGTAGAGTGCCGTGGCATCATAGCTCACAGCAACCTCAAACTCTTGGGCTTACACGATTCTCTTGCCTCAGCTTCCCGAGTAGCTGGGACTACAAGTGTCTACCACAATGCCCAGCTATTTTTTGGTTGCAGTTGCCATTGTTGCTTAGCAGGCCCGGGCCAGGTTTGAACCTGCTACCTTAGGTTTATGTGGCCAGCGCCCTGCCGACTGAGCTACGGGCACCGCCAGACACTTTCTATTTACTTGCTGGCTGTCCACCTTGCTAACTGGATTGTGAGCGGTGATGCTGAGCCTTGCACCCTCCACTGTATGCAGCCTGAGGACAGGAGCCATGATGACTCAGCAGGCCTGCCTGAAGAGATGCTCAGAGAGTGTCTCCCAACTGCCAGAGTGGACGGAGCTGCACCCCTGTGCAGCAGGAACCACATCATGCCCATCAGTCGCCCTTGCAGTGCCCAACACAGAACTGACCCAGAGTAGGACAGCAGGAAGTGGGGCTGATGCTGTGGGGCCTATCCCTAACCCTGTGCTGACCACTGGTATAGTCCTATGACCTCCACAAAGTCTTCAGGGCCCTTGCACAGACCAGGATTGTGAGCCTGGCCCTGACCTCCTCTGGCCTGTGACACAACCAGATGTGCCAGAGGGACTCAGGAGAGGATGAGGATCTTCCCCTTCCAGAGTCTGGTAGCTCAGGGGGACTCAGGAGAGGATGAGGATCTTCCCCTTCCAGAGTCTGGTAGCTCAGGGGCCAGCCTGCCTCCTTGGTCCACAAGCAAGCCTGTTGCTCCTAGAGAATCCCTTTCCCAGAGGTGAATTGGGACTTTGGACCAATCCTGGTATCACTCAGTCAACAGTCAATTCCCATTATACATTGTATGTGGCAGGATGCATGTGGTAAATGTGAAAGAGTCATTTCCTACTACTTTGTTCTGGGTCCCCAGACTGGAACTGTATTTTTTTTTTTTTTTTGAGACAGATTCTCACTATGTTGCCCTCAGTAGAGTGCTGTAGCGTCACAGCTCACAGTAACCTCAAACCTCAAACCTCTTGGGCTTAAGCGATTCTCTTGCCTCAAGCCTCCAACTAACTGGGACTATAGGCGCCTGCTGGCTACTATAAATGCTGGCTACTTTTTTTTTTTTTTTGCAGTTTTTGCCAGGGCTGGGTTTGAACCCACCACCTCTGGCATATGGGGCTGGGGCCCTACTCCTTTGAGCCACAGGCGCCGCCCAATGCTGGCTACTTTATTGTTGTTGTTGTTGCAGTTGTCATTGTTGTTTAGCAGGCCTGGGTTGGTTTCAAACCCGCTAGCCTTGGTGTATGTGGCTGATGCCGTAACCACTGTGCTACGGGTGCCGAGCCTGGAACTGTATTTTTAAACTTAAGAGAAAAACCACCTAGAGAACTTGTCAAGGAAGCAGATTTCTTTCTTTTTTTTTTTTTTGCAGTTTTTTTTTTGGCTGCGCCCTGGTTTGAACCCACTACCTCTAGTACATGGGGGCCGGTGCCCTACTCCTTGAGCCACAGGCACCGCCCAAAGAAGCAGATTTCTGACCTTCACCCCCAGCAGTCCAGCTTAGTGGGTCTGCGGGGGGTCTTAAGTGTCGACAAGTACCCCTACAGATTTGTATAGTCAGGCATAAGAACCACTGTCTATGACATCATGCAGGCCCTTTAGAGCTGTGGTGCTAAACCATAGTGTGAAATGTTGCACTGTGACCCAGGATATACTTACTTATAAATATCCAAACACAAGTTTCTTGAAGCAGTATTACCCCAACCACAATCATACTCCCCAATGTTTTCTGCTCTATTGCACTATATACATAGACATTAGTGCAGTGTATTTCAACCTATTTTTTTTTTCTTTTTTTTTGAGACAGAGCCTCAAACTGTCGCTCTGGGTAGAGTGCCGTGGCATCACAGCTCACAGCTACCTCCAACTCCTGGGCTCAAGCGATACTCCTGCCTCCACCTCCCAAGTAGCTGGGACTACAGGAGCCCGCCACAATGCCCAGCTATTTTTTGGTTGCAGCCATCATTGTTGTTTGGCGGGCCCGGGCTGGATTCGAACCTGCCAGCTCAGGTGTATGTGGCTGGCGCCTTAGCCGCTTAAGCCACAGGTACTGAGCCTCAACCTTTTTTTATCTCATGGCACACTTGTACCTCCAGTTAAACTTCTGTGGCACACTTAAATTATGTTGATAAAAAAAAGATCAGTAAAAAAAAGAATACACTTATTGTGCTTTGAACTTGTCTTGAAAATAATTTAATTAATGATCTTTAAAAATTTTCACAACACACCTAAGATTCTCTCATGGCACACCAGGTGAAAATCACTGCATCAGTGGGTCTTACCCCTAGCCACATATCAAAATTCCAGTAGGGGCTTTTATAGCATCCAGAGACTAGGCCACATCCCCTGACCAATTAAATCAGAAACTCAAGGGTGGGGTGCCAGCATCAGTAGTTTATAAAACTCCCCCAGATAGAGAACTTGTAAGGAAAGTTAAGATTTCAGGCCTGCCCAGACCTACTGAATCAGCAATGCTGGGCATGGGAGCCCACCTGGCCATATTAGAACAAGCCCTCCACGTGAACCTGGTGAAACCCTCAGGTCTATAAACACAATATCAAACTGATTTCATGATCCATGTATAGGTCATGACCTGTGCTTGACAAACACTCCCCAAAAGGAAGCCCCACATGACAGCTTAGAAGCTAATACCAGGGGAAACCTTTACCTTTCCTGAAGAATTAAATAATTTCTTCCTTTTATGATAATGAGAACTACATTTTTTTTTTTTTTGAGACAGAGCCTCAAGCTGTCACCCTGGATAGAGTGCTGTGGCATCACAGCTCACAACAACCTTCAATTCCTGGGCTCAAGCGAGTCTCCTGCCTTCACCTCCCAAGTAGCTGGGACCACAGGCGCCTGCCACAACGTCTGGCTATTTTTTGGTTGCAGCCGTCATTGTTGTTTGGCGGGCCCAGGCTGTATTTGAACCCGCCAGCTCAGGTGTACATGGCTGGCGCCCCAGCCCATTGAGCCACAGGTGCCGAGCCTCTTTTTTCTTTTTTGAGACTTTTTTTTTTCAAGCTGTCGCCCTGGGTAGAGTGCTGTGCCATCACAGCTCACAGCAACCTCAAACTCTTGGGCTTAAGTGATTCTCTTGCCTCAGCTTCCCGAGTAGCTGGGACTACA